>VOMN01105281.1:0-17870 GCA_014899125.1 Orchestia grillus | reverse complement strand
GAGTTTCTGAAGCGCTGCTTTCACTACAACTACAACTACAACTGGACGCTTTTGCGTAGCGCGTAATTTTTATAAGCAAATTTTCTTGAAGTGTGCGACTGTTGTTTTGCATGCAAGTATCGTACGTTCTTTGTACGCATTTTAGGGTAGAAACTGCTTGCATACGCAAGACTCTGAAGACTATATTGGGCCGCGGCTGCGTTATTTATGCTTCTTGAGAAATCTATATTATCTATATACACTATCGGCAGCCGGTAGGAATAAAATTTTCTTGAAAGTGCAGAAACCGTTTTTTAAAAAGTAATTCGTGAGCAGAACCCTTGCTAAGAAAGTAATCTTAATTCTCGGTGATATCCTCAGCTACTCAGAGCAGATTCAAGGGCGCTAGCTGGCTGAAAAATAGTTGGTTTTTATTAGGCTGCATAAGCAGTGCTTTTTTCTTCGCATATTGGAGGCAATCTTCGTGAGAAGTCTGCAAGCTTCTCGAGCACAATTCCTTCTAATTTTGTGCTTTTCTCCATTTTCGAACAGCTGCGGTGTTAGTATACGTGCTCGTGTTCACCGAGTGCATCCCTCACCTACACTGCAATGTTGATTTTTAAATATCTTGAATAACCGTTTTCGATCATATCACAAACACATTCCAGGCTTTCACGACGAGCTAGAGGAAGAGTAAATTTTGCTCTCATGTACATACTCGATACTGTGAAAGTTGCCGCAAAGCCTCATGAGCTCAGGAGAGGAACCGGTGCCTAGCTCACTTCATGAATTATCTGTACGTAAATATGGATTGAATTCTTGCTCTAATCTTGAGCTGGGTCAGCGTCCGAAAATTGTTTCCTCTTCCATTATTGACACAAATCAAGTACTTTCTTCCGAGAATGTTGGAAGAAACGACCACGTATTTTTTTTACATCCGCAATGCTGATGATCCATAACCAGTTATTTAAAGCCTTCGAAAAATACTCTTGTTAGGATGAAAATTTCCTTTTCCGAAAGATAACGAAATTGTTTGCGGACACTTCTTTGGTAGCGTCTTGTTCGGTGGAGGTGTCGTCTATTTTTGGCCCCTCTTGGGCTTCATAAGATTGGTGTCCTCCATCTACACAGTCGCTGATTAGCCTCTCCTAGTCTTATACAAGCTCCTTTCAGAGGGCAAAAGATAGGCGATAGGGTTAGGCTAGCTAGGCTTATCTATCGCATGCTATGAGGACCGGCAAGCCCAATTGGACACAAGTTACTTCAGGTACAGATAGGCTTTCGGGATTGTATCTTTTTTACCCTCTCTTTTCTTACAATTTCCACACCTTTGCTATCTCTTCTTTTTTCTTCCTAGCTTGCTTTTTCTATGCTCACGGGAAGACCTTGTGCATAGATTCCCCGTTCTCTATACTCCACACTAAATGGTCCCTTCTATTTAGATGTGACATAGTCTGAGTCACTAAAACTCCACAATCTACGCTGTTTCTACCACTACTACTCGTCTTATACAACTTGTAAGTTAAACAAATTCTTTCATTATACGCTGTCGATGAGCCTGTTGTTCATCTCTCGAACAACGATCCTCATGGAGAATATAGGGTTGTCATCCACCATATCCTAGGCCTTCGCCGGGAACTCGGCAACCTTTTGGCAGTCTGATCGCCTACAATGACCCTCTCACGACCTTGACAGTTGTAGTTCGAAGCAACCAACTCGCGTCAAACTTTCTTGACAAAACTGCTGCCGACTTTTAGCCACGTGACAATCTTAGATTTATGGTAACCAGGGTAAATTTACATCAGTAGTAAGCCTTTTTATATTAATGGGAACTTAAGATTTGCAAATGATACCGTAATCACACTCGACTGCAGCACAGGCTCTACTGATGAGCAGATGCAAGCAGTTTGAAGTGACTGCTTCATTTTACATGATGTTCCTGAGATTTGGATTATTTTATTAGTTAGTTTAAATATCCTTACCTGCATAAAATGTGGTACGAAAAGAGCAAAAAGAAGGGACCATTTGGTTTGAACTTTAGAAAACGTGGAATCCATGCACAGGAGTAGTGCTACGCCAGATTCTCTGCGCATAGAAACGGCAAGTTAAGAAGGGAGAGGAAGAAAAGATAAAGAATAGTCAAAGATGAAGGAATGAAAATGGGAAAAAGAAAAGGGGGCATGTCAGACAGAATTCTCGACACCCGAGCTAAAGCTGAGGTAACGACGTTGCTTAAAAACGAGTTTATTTACCCCCTCCTCCTCGGTAGTACTTAAAGTTTTGGACAGAATAGTGACCATGTGCACAAAAAAAGCCGGTAAGTGATGGAAAATCAGCGATGCATTTATTGTGTTGCCAGAAATATATTTTTTGTACAAACTAGCTGTGAATGATCGTGTTCGAAGTTTCCTGCTGCATGTTCGACGCATTAACTTTACGTCGACTGCAACTTACTAAGTATTACTTTGTATTTCTGTTCCTGGTGATATTTTTTCTAAATAATTCTAAAAACTTAAACTTCCAGATAGATTTTCTATGTAGATTGAATCTAAAAAACTTTTTAATTACTTTCTTGTTTATTTTGTAAGATACTCTTCAATTATGTTGCTAATTTTCTTCGCCAGGGAATTATGAAAAAAAATCATTGACTCTCAGACAAACTTTAACAATATTATAGATTCCCTGATCTTGTGCACTGGTTTTCCTATCGAGCGATGAAAATAAACGATAACTCAGAAACTCTTTCAGGAGAGAATTTTTACTTCTTTCGGGAAGTTAAACTTTCCCGATTGTAGAAAAATCAACAGCTCTTATTCAGGGAAAGTTTCCTCTCAAAATTATGAAATCCCTGAAAAATCGATGCTCATGAAAATGAGGAGCAGAGGAACACGACGTCTATACTAAAAGCATCAATTGATAAACACTTTTTTTTACAAAAGATTAATAACTGAGCCATGACCCACACCTTCCCCGATTGCCCGCAGGAGGTTTGAGCAGTCCCGAGTTCTGCCCTGAGTCCTTGCCGCCTTCGTGCCTCGGACTGCGAGTACAAAAGGCGGACGTCCGCTTCAAGAGCGCCCTAAAAATAGTGCATAAGCTTAGGCTTCGAACAACAGTATTATTCTGGTACCGTGAACATCCTTTGTAGCGTTTTTGAGAATGTTCGTTGTGCAGCATAGCACATTTGGAAATAAATTATGCGTTGACTGCTTAGTGTATTTCCCGACTACAGTACACGAATCACATTCAATCTATTATTCATGAAATCACTGAACTATGATTTAAATCCCTGGATATAGTGTGTTGCGGAAGCGAGCTCGTTGAAGGTGGCATCGCTCTTCTCTCTTATGGACAATGGTTATTCACTACTTTTTGACATTATGCTTGTCAAGCATGTGATACCTTTCGTACAATTGGTAAACTTAACTAAAATGTACTTTAGCATACCTCGATACTTCAGTGATCGGTGCTGCGCACACTGAATACTTCTCGGAGTGGAGGTATTGAAGGTGATGGTCGCCGTTGATAATAGTTCACCATGGTTTCACTGTTCCTTCGTCTCTCATCAACGGCAAAGCATTGTTCCTAACATTCTTTTGAACGGGGAGAGGGGGGAGGGGGGGGTACAAACTTTGAGCACGGCGTTGCGAGGTGCGTTCTCGCTCCCTATTCGGGCGAATCGTAAACCAAGAATTGGCGAAATTGAGTTCAATTTCTTCTATCCTAACTTAAACTTTATTAAACTATTTATTTAAGATTAACGACTGTGAGATCTTGACCACAGAAAGCCCTCGTGCTAGACTTTACTGATAATGATTTATGTTGTAAAAGAAAGGTGTGAATCTAGTGATAGTGATACAAATATCTTAGGCTTCCCTATCGCTCGATTTTGGGAAAACCAGTTGAAATCAGAGTTCTACTTCATCGATATAAGAGCTAGAAGCAGAAATTTCCATTTCGGTTATTTTTGATCTATAATGAGGCTTTCTTTATAAAGACGATTGTCTTATGCGTCCGTTGTAGGATCGACGAGATATTTTATTGACTTCTATTGCTAGTCAGTGAACCTAGGTGCTTTATGATGAGCCAACGATTCTGTCTTTTCTTCATGAAACCTAATGTTATGGACATCTGCCTTTCAGTGTGTAGCACCTATATCGGTGCAGCAGTTATAGACTTTTGTTGTTATAATTTCAACGTCGCACATTCGGTTTTCCCATCTTAGGAAAGATAAACGTCAAGGTTATGTTACCTATCTGGGTATTGAATCTCATCATTGACCTCCCTGACTTACCCTTCATCCATTCCGCCCCACCCGGACACCGCCGCACTCGGAGGCCAGACGCGTCGTCCCTAACGCTACGAAAACCTGATATTTCTTAATTATAGTCTTTTACAATTTTTTGACGTGGGCATTAGCGAATTTTAACCTGTTTTGCCGCCAGATATCGTTTTTTGTTTAAAGTGGTAAAGTACAATCTTAGTAAATACGAATTTTAATTCATTTATTCCTCTAAATTGATATTTTCCGACTCTTACATAGAAAACAGTATGAAAATGACTGTCATTAGAGCAAACAATTTTGCGAATAAAATTGATTTTGAGGCTGGAACCCAGCTTTCGCCAGCAGCCCACGCTGAAACCGAGCTGTGAGCAGAGATGCGTATTCCCTCCCTGAATAGTCGTTAGGGTCCCGGACGCAGGAAGATTTGTTCATATGCAAAAGGGCTCGACTGTTATTCATTGAAAATAGGTATACGAGGACATGAATAATGGATAAATAATTAGAAAAGGGTAATAATAGAAGGGAAATACTATAATAATGTACATTCTATTGATATAGTGTGCTACATCAACTTTAATTTTCCGTAGAAAACTACTTTCAATACGAAAAATTTCCATACATAAAATAATCGTGAAGCAAAAATATAAATAACTGTAAGTAAACTATAATGTTGATCGATTTAAAATTAAGTACTACTTGCTTCATGAAATGCCGGCGGCTATGTGGGAAATTAGCGGTCCAACGATCACTTATCTTTAATTCGGTAGTGAAAAAAATCCCCACTTGCGAAGGTTTGCTTTTTTAAGTAATACCGCAATTTATAGAGAAGACAACTCTCATGTTAGGAAAACTCCCAATAGCAGTGGAAAAAACAGTGATGTATCCGTATTAACCTTACAGAGTACCATTTATATACAGTTCTGTAAAATGATACAGTCCTTCAGGCAGCGTTATTTAACAATAATCATCGTTTAGCTCTACAACAAAAAGCGGTGAGGGATTACAAGCCAGTTGCAGCGGTGACGCAGAGAGGCGCGGTAGGAGTCAGTCGACCCAGCCCCCATGCCGCAGTTTGGCGGGCAGGTACACCGCCGTGAGGAAGTCAGGCGCAATGTGTACCAGGTTCTGAATCTCGGCCTTGTATCCCAGCTGCTGCATCACGCTGATCTGAGGCGCGAACGTGGGATCTCTTGACAGCACAACCTGAACGTGTCTCTCTTTTGTGTTGAGAATGTGAGCTGCTCTTCTTTTGGAAATGTTTCATCGAAAAATTGTGTTTAGCCTGATTTTGTATGATAAGGCACAGTGGGGCAAAACGAGTATTTTGAAAATGTCTAAAAATTTTATTCGAATACATATGAATCCGACGTAATGCAATTAGAAAGCCTGAGAAAACTACAGCATGAAAATAACTTATAACTCTGCAGTAGAACAATCTAGTTTTTTTAGTGGACATGTAAAATATTTGCACGTATGTCAAAGTAGAAACCGTAAATAACCTTATTTTTAGTTGGAGAGCAACGAGTCTTGAGAAATTTATAATTTTCTGATACTCGAGTAAACTTTAGATGTGGGGGATAATAAACTCGTGTCTGACTGGCGTTATCAGCCAAAATGGCTGGAATGAAAGTCACATGATGATTACAAATGGGCCCTAACATTACCAGCCCATTTTCATGTGCCTGGCGAGATTGTGACCACTGCAATCATTCTAAAGCACAGGACTTTTTAGCTAATGCACGATGAAAGCTCATCAGCATAAACATACGGCATCAGGAACGACGAATGTAACTTCAGGTTCTTGTACCGGTGTCAACACTGTGTCTGTTGAACCATTTTCATTCTCCTCTACAGTGGGGGAGTGGGTCGTAAATAGAAGTGTTGGTGTTAGAAATACCTCCAGTGCTTTGAGTTCTCCAGCCCTTCGATTTCACGTTTACTCGGGTGCCTGTGCGTGATTGGTGTCTGACGGTATGGGACTAGGGTAGGAACCCAAGAGTGGGTCATTTGGCTTGTGTAGATTGCCATATTCTATTCTTCTCTAACAGAAGACGCGTAAGAAGGCTGCATTTTTCTTTTCTAGTGTACTGAAATTTTTTTTTTGTAATCCGAAGCGTTTGATTGAATAGTATTTGTTGGCCATTGATTCTTCTTTTTACCCAGAGACAACAATACTTCATTGTATATGAACAACAACATGAGCAGACGCCTGGCACAGGTGTACCTGGTGGAGCCAGGCAGGGCTGGCCCTGATGGCGGGGTTGGCCTGCAGCGCCGCCAGCTTGCCGTAGTCGGAGGGCAGGAGTGGCAGCAGGTGGCGCGGTGGCAGTTGGAGCCCAGACAGGTCCGTCGGTAGAACCCCTACCCACACGAGGCCGTCCACACAGTACTCTGCCTCGCTGTGGTTCTGCTCATCGTTATCATTCTCATGAAAACTTGAAACTGGCGTTTCGCCTGCCTTTATTTTGTGGTTTTTAATCGGTCTAAAATCCCCCCGAAATAAACTGAACGTGATATCAACCTCGCGTGTTCACTACTCGGAAAACGAAAATGGAATGCGTGCTCAACATTCGAAGATCATTACGTTGATTATAAATGTGACTTCAAACTCGCTCAACTGAAGCAGTGGGACATATCCGGAAACATTTGAACGATGTGTTGCCCTAAATACGACATAAACCTTTCTTATGAATGATCGGAAGACTTCGTTATAAAAAGTTAGAGACTTAAAACAATTTCTAAGCCTGAATTATTGTTTGTTACTCGAAGCAGTCGATCAGTAATGTGTGAAAATTACAATTCATCGCTCTACACTCATTTATCCACCTGGTCGCTATTCAGGCACTTCGCCTAAATAACAGTAATGCTCACCTGCTACCGCGAGAATTAGCTTTGTAAATTTTAGCTACCTGTGAGTTCGCAAAGCGACTCGAATGAATATAAATCTGCAGGGGCACATGCTTGACAGCTGCCGCAACGCCTCAAACACCTCACGACAGGAAAGTGGTAGTGGTGGTGGTATAAGTAGTGGGGGATCGGTATAAATCAGCGACTCGGACTATCTCGCACCGAAAGAGAAGGGACCATTACGTACGGACTGGAGAGAACGGGGAAATATATGTATGCACAAGGAGCGTTCCCATACAGGATCCCCTGTAAATAACAACAAGAAGTTAAGAATGAAGAGGAGAAAATGTCAAAGAAGAGGTAGTAAAAGCAAAGAAAATGTGGAAATTGAAAGAAGTAAAGTGAACACGAAAGAAATAAGTGAGCACTGTTGCTATTGAACTTCACACATTCAATTTTACCACGTTGTGAAGAATTCTTGGACAGAATTTTCCTTGAAAAGATTTAGTACACGACTTTGATTCCGTGCTTGTGATGCAAAAATTAAAGCTTTCAAATTGACGTTAGAGGAGGAACGAGTGTGTTAGTAATTTATTCATGAAGATATCTGGATGAATGAAGAAAAAATTATCTGCCGCAAAAATTGAGTTATGTAGCAAAACTGCTGCTATTGTTTTCAGTGCCTTACAATATCCATGTAAAGCCCATAAGTGGCATCCAAGGAATGATAATTTTCTTCTCGTGGTAGTCCGAGAAAACGTTCAAGTAGAGCTACCCTTAGACTGCCTGCCGTAATGTAAAAAGAGTACTGGTCTTGAAAAAACGGGTCATATATCTGGAGAGGAATAACCACAGCCGTACATACATTTAGAAAGGCACAGCGACAGCCGCACACACATCTAGAGATAGTTCAGTTACAGTTGTACATCCACAGAGACACTGTGGCACACGTAAATCTAGAGAGTCACACTGAAAGTCGGCCATTTAGAACAGCCCACTGTTGATGGCAAACTCCTGCTCGGCCACACCTGAGAACCAAACTTGTAGACGGCGGCAATGTGAAGCCCGTGAGGGTCGGCGTCGGTGAGGGCGAGTACAGGCAGCTGGAGCTCTTTCCAAAGGCGGCAGCACAGCTCCCGCGTGCAGAGGTCTGGGTACCCCTTGCCCTGCGAAGGATGGAGCTACAAATATATTCTATTGAGGAACGAAATAGTTCTTATGTTTCTAGTAAGAGGAAGAGTGTCCCCTGGCTGCTTCTGGTACCTGAAGGGTGCATTAAGCACGCGTGTCCTCCTTCAGGTACCAGAAGCAACCAGATGATACTCTGAATCGTGTAGAAAATAGTTTTTTTGCGCTCTCATATGTTATTACACTTACGCAACAAGGCTTCGTGTCATCATCGCTACCATAGTCACGGACTTGTCGTAAAAACCGACGTCTACGTTTCGTGCAGTGTGATATTTCTGAAGACTTCTCTCGAGTGTGAGTACTGTGAAACGGAAGGCTGGACTGCAATGTCAAATTCAAAGACCAGGCCTGATTCACGTACGTGAAACATGTTTCTGTGAAATTTTCATCGTCGTATGTGAATGTTTCAATGTAATGTTCACGGCTAATGACAGTGATATTAGTCTTAATCGCTACTGGTATTATATGATAATACGCGCAGATTTAGTTGATATTGAGTCAAATTATTGGATTGTAATAGTTTCCAATGGTGCACTTCCGCATGGCAATTACATCCAATCCGAGTGAGCTGCTCAAATGCGCATGCTGTGACAAGCACTCTCTGTTTATCAGGGTTGAGAATACTAAATTTCCTCTTGTAGTTTTCTGAAAAATATTCAACAGAATATCAGAGAACAGATGTCCTGTTCAAGCTGCAAAGGCCGGTTGGTTTAAGTGTTTCTACATCGTTACTAATTACATAAGAGATCTACCGGAAATCTACTTTCACTAGTCAATCCCGAGATAGACAAATGTTCGTATCTAAGTGGGGCATATGGTTTGTGTTCATTGTAACTTACATAAGCCGGGAAAAGATGTCGTCTTCGATATGTCTGTTGGAGGGCAGAAGGATACTTCTGAAGTCGAGATTATAAGTGGCTACGGCTTTAATCGGTGCCAATTGTCAATATCATCATCACAACTTCCATATCATCATTATTCTAAAATTCAAGAAGTCGATACTTACCAATATTGATTCAACTGCTACTCAAATTTTTTATTATCTCTGTTAAGCAACGCTGATGCTCTAGAACTTAAATTCACCGACTGATTCCAATATAAATTATTGGGCAGTTTCTAACGTTTCATGATGAAAAAATGCCCACTTCCTATCATAGAATCAAGTCTGTGGAACTAAATTTATTTCGTTCTAAGCACTGTGATTCACTTACGACAAACCTTCATATCCAAAGCTTTATTCTTGAGGATGCACGGTCCTACCCTTCTCTGTTAAGAAGCATATGCAAATATGGCAAGACGAACGGCAGGAAAAACGAGAGAAATTATGACAAAAACCGAAAGCGACTGCTGCGCAAACAGCGCGCTGAGTTATCAAGATGTCCTGAATTATTATTATTATTCGTAAGAACTTTTCAGTTCTTTTTCCTAAGTCTGTTCACTGGACTGAGAGAAACTCTTTTTATTCAGAAAACCTGAATTGAGTTGACCGTACACAGACCAGTAAAATTGGCTGAAACTTGAAGTGCGGTAGTGCAGGATCAAAACTAATCCTAGGCAAGCACAAGTGATTTCTGGTCAAATGGAAAACAAGGCGAGTCTGAGAAGTAGACCACGAGATGGCATCGAGTCAATAAAAGCGCCAAGCCATGCAGAAGTCATAGGAAAGAAAACAACGCCGTTGCTTGGGTGGGAACAACAAGAAGAGAGGGCTGGGGGAGGTCTGTGTTTACTGACGGTGAGCAGGATGCAAGGACCGTAGGCTCTGAGGAAATGAGCGTCTAGGATCTTCTGGAATGTACAGTCCTTCTCGACGACGAGCACGTAACGTGCGTCGGACTGTAGCTCCAGCAGCCCGCTAACGCACTCCGGCACCAGCATGCCTGCGTGAAGGATCAGTAAAGGCATTAGCTATTGGTTCCAAGCGTGGCTGCTGTTCAGAGGCACTACAGTGGCGAAAGTAAAAGTTTGCTTTTAACGCGTTAGAACGGTCGTAAGTAACAATCCATCAAACGACCGGGAAACATATTGAAGTGGCGATGACTGGTGATGAGAACCTGTACGGTCAACTATGTAAAAATACGATTGTGCAAAATGTAACTTAATGGTCTCTTAGAAACACATGAAATAAAAATGAGTAATGGCTAAGACGTAGGAAAATCAAGCTAAATATGCTATTCTGTACCATTGCACCATTGTTGGGCTCCATGGTGCAGTGGTTAGCGTGATGGCCTTACAGCCGAAAGGATCAGGGTTCGAAGGAAGTTTAAACCACACATTCCTCGCACCCCTCACCACACCAGTAGTTGTAAGGAATTGAAAACCCAACGTTGAAACGTGTTGGAATTAATAAAGATTCTTTAAAAGTTCTTTATTCAACTTACCAGAACTCGTGCGCGCCTCGGGGCAAAAGTACGAGTACACAAGAAAGACTTACAAATTTTCTTTCTCTTCATTTATCATGTGACCATGAAGACGAAGGTTCTGTTTACTAGAGTAACGCATTAACAAGCAGCCTCTTTTTAATTAAAAAAGAACGTTTCATCTAGATGCTGCTAGCCGTTGATACAAAGCTATCTGCAGTACGAGTTGTTTTGAGCTTTGAATAAATAAGTATACCGCAACGTCGTTTTGTATCACTATTATTAGTGCATTATTGCTGTTTTCAATACTTATTAGTAATTAATTAGTTTAAGAATACCTACCCAGTCTAAAATTTTCCCAGGAGCATCTAAAATGATCAATAATTTTAATTACCCGAATGTTTTTATCAAGAATTTAATAAATTTATCGATGGGGCGGCTAAAGCGTTGAGCTGGGTAGCCACATCAGAGGTGATCTCAAGAGAGCGAAACGAGGGGACCATTTCGCATGGACTGTGGGGAACGCGAAATCTACGCACGGGTGTGTTCCCGAACAGAATTCTCTGCGCATTGAAACAGCGAGTTGAGAAGGAAGAGGAATGAAAGATGAAAATAATCAGCGAACAAGGCATGAAAATGGAAAGAAGCCAAATTGGCTGGAAAGATGGAAGTCCTGAAGGCCTAGCTAGGGCTGACGTAAACCAACAGGTCCCCCTGTGGACGCCAGTCACCCCAGCACACGATAGGCAAACTCAACTAAACTGGCCCTGTTGCCTATGGGCTATCCTACGCCCCACGTTGTTGTGTAATTACCATTGGTCGAGGTGGAGACGTCGACTGCGACTCCCTCCTGCGTGACGTACCTCAGGTTCCCGGCCACCAGGCCTTTTGCTGCGGGACGATGTGCAAGTGAGTTGTTTTGGAAGCCGTGAAAGTTATTCTCGGGTTGGAAGGGGGTATGATTCCAAGTGCTGTGTCTAGCTTCAAGTCCTTCTTTCCAGTGTATGGGAAAAAAGGAAGAAAGTTGTGAACGAAATACGCATAAAGAAAACTTTTATCGCGCAGCATTACATATCTACTCCATTAAAAATCGTCACATTTAATTTCGTGCAGTGGCGCAGTCGTTATGTCCGCATTAGAACATTTCTGCCGAGATCTGCAAGCGGCCACCAGTCAATATCTCACCCATAGAAATAATGGGCACAGAACTGCCAGAACACGCCTCAAAACTACAATCGCTGTGACGCACGACCTGAAGCCTATCGTGCTAATGCACTAATTTTTAATAGGGTAATCAAGAAGTGAGAAGATGAGATTTTAATGAACGTTCGACTGTTATCAAAGCCTAAATTTGATGGTGCGGCCCGTTAAAGTTATACAACCTTTATTCAGCAAATTACTAACCCAATGGGACACACATAAATTATTCATATTAAAGTATCTTTTTTGCTATAAATACTAGTCCCTAGGTGTATCGGTATGACGTATGTCTTGTTCAAAAAGAAATTCCTGTAGAAAGGTTAATAAGATCGTTGGTTCATTTTCCATTCGAAATTATTTTTGAACAACCGTGAATGAGTTCACATTCTAAATACTGAAACTTTTGCTTTGTGTTCATCCACGAGCAGCAAACAAACTCTACGAGTGTGTACAAATTATGAAAGAGTCGGCAAAACATTAAATGAAACATTCGAAAAGAACAAACATCTGTTCACATGATTATCAAATTTAGATAATAATTTTCGCAATTTATTGGACTGGAAAAAATATTAGCAAGAATCGCCTTTCCATTGACGTCACCCGACTAGGACTTGGCAGCACGCGTATACCTGAAATACACGCCACTGATACAAACACAAGCACTGATACCTGAATACTTTGCTTAATTTATGCAATAACGTAAAATTCTCCGCGTATATTTCATGGAAGCTACCACGGATGACGTCACCTCGGTCCCTACCGGTGCTGGCACACAGCCGTCCCCGCATAAAGGTTCAAGTAATCAACCGCTCTATTTCTTACTTTGCTTTTTATAATAACCTTCATTTGGTTCCTACAAAACCAATATTTTTAGCGTTATTTGATGCTCCCTTTTATTTGATACTGCTTTATGTATAGCAGGACTCTAGAGCGGGGGTCTACTCTAACCGATCTAGCGCTCTATGAGGAGGGCGACTATATACAGAGCTGTCGTTTGCTGGAACTTATCTAGCACTCTCTGACCGGGCACTACTGTACTAGTTCCAGTACGAACAGGAATATACTTTACTAAATTCATACAATGATGCAAACAATTCGACGAGCTCCGATTCCTTCGATGATATCGGAAGCGTCCCCCTCCCACCGGTGTTGGTGAGGTGCAGCACCCGCCGTGGCACCCCCAGCAGCCGCTGCAGGTCCTCCGAGCTGCGGGTGACGCTCGCCTGCTGTTCGTACACCCACACGCCCTCGTAGTACACGTCCCTGCCACCACAGCAGTAACTAGTCTCGCAATCTTAAGGAGATACAGTCACTAGCCACGCAGGTTACCTTACAGGGATGCAGCCACTAGCCTCACAGGTCTATTCAAACAAACATCGTCAATAACTTCGCAGGTTACCGTAAAGAAAAGCGATCCCCCCTAAAGCGAGTCGCATTCACTCTCGTATTTACTTCCAAACTGCCCCTGGCTCCCGTCCTCTACGTGCTAACGATGCTCCTGTGCTAGACCTGCCTACTCTGCCCAGCAGGGCCTGCCTCCAGTCCCCGTCAGCTGCGAGCTTCAGGTACCCCTCAGCTATGCCCGTGCACTGCATGGCGTCCCTCAAGTGAGCTGCCGATAGACATTCTCAGCTCAGCTATAACTGTAAACTGTAATCATAACTCGTACTCATGACTAAACTGTAATCATAACTCGTACTCATGACTAAACTGCAATCATAACTCGTACTCAGGACTAAACTGTTATCATAACTCGTACTCATGACTAAACTGTAATCATAATTCGTACTTATGACTAAACTGTAATCATAACTCGTACTCATGACTCAACTTGCGCGCACAAGTTGTACTGGGATTTACAAATAACTTTTACTCAATATTTTTAATTATCACTTAGCTAACCTGTGCTAAAATAAGGAACACAAAACTTGAAATAAACGGTACTAATTTGAATAAAGTTTTACCCAGAAGAGCCATACGCACAAATAAATGCACAGCTAAACTAAACTACAACTCAGCCCAAATTGGTCTCGTAACAAAGCAGACGCCGACCTGACGGTGGCGTAGGCGTTGCGGTGCAGGAGGCCGTACACACGCCCTGTGGTGTAGAGGAGCTGCACGAACCTCTTGCTGGAGGACGGCGCGCACAGGCTCACCAGTGACTCCGTACGCTGGGTGCTGGGGGCGGCAGGCGTTAGACGTGCTGCTGCTGCTGCTGCTGTACCCCTAGTGCGTCCAGTGGACTTTTGGCAGCTTTGTCAGTTGCTATAGTCTGAGTTTGTGTGACTGAACCCTCTTATTTTTATTTCGCGTTATGGTTATTGTAGTCGGGGTAATATGAATATAAATTAACTCATTAACAAATTACCCTGAGAAAGCCGACGGTGCATTCACACGGTCTGTGTAACCAACAGTGACCGTGGGAATGGCACCACCAAGGCCGCGAGATATCTCGGGTTAGTTTGTTAGCGGGTTCATCATAAGAGAAAGAGAGAGTGATGAATGAAAACGGACTGTAATCAAGATGAGCTCTACAAAAACACATATTTTAGCCATAATATTTCGACGTTATAACTCACCCTTGGGATGGGCGGGGCACACGGAGGATGGGGGACTCCCCCGCCACGATGCTTTGTACCACCCCCAGCAGGAGAAGCTCCAGGCGCTCGGCCACTTGGGCTGCGCTGCGCAGTCAATGTGAACCAAACAGTTCGCAACTAAAATTTTATCCGCAAGAAACTAAGAAAAGTCGGTCATGTAGTGCTCAGTAAAGGACTCCAAATCTTGATGGGCAGGAGTTTTCATGAATTATATAATTCCTTTGATGAAAGTGTGAGTCATATCAGCTGTATAGTAAGCCTCATGCGTAAAATTTTTTAGGAAACTACAGTGTCGTAATCAGCCGTTCAGAAAGAACAATACGTAGCAAGATGTTTACCACAATCACAGAATGCGAAAAAGAATAGTTTCTCAACGATATGAAACACATTTCAGAAATTTATCTGTTTACAGCAAGTTGACACGGCGCGAGTTCAATAACGATGGCATTTATAGAATTTCTCACTATTGATGTCCCTGAATTGCGAATGAGAACTCGGCCCAGTATCGACAGCCCTGTCGAGGCCCGCCGCGCAGCAGACGGACAAGTCTCAGAGAGGAATGAGAGTCCGTCATGTTGGCGGGGCTGCAGCAAGCAATTAAAGAACCAGGCAGCTTTTAGGTCTTTACGACTGCACAGGCTCAGCGTTTTTGTTCCACAGAAAGAGTTCCGGTTTTTCTTTTTTGCTCGGCTGCCTCCGACACAACACAAGACTTAATTAAAAACTTATACTCGCCCTGACGTCTGCGAGACCAGATCTCCGGGCCTACCTTTAGTTCGTACGCGGCCTGCAAAGGCGAACACGTGTTCCCGTTCCAGCGTTTGTGGTAGTAAAGTAATTCTCGGTCTGCACACTGGCGAATGCGAGGCATTCTACTGGCAATGGTAGGACAGCGACCAGGCTCCTGCCCTCCATGCTTGATTTGCATTGTTCGATTTATACTAGCCATGGCGTTATCATAACACTGATACCAGGTGGGGCTCCTATATGCTGTTGCATTAGTGCAACACTGATACTAGGTTGCATTCCCATATGCGGTTGCGTTTTCGCAATGCTACAATGGGTTTCATAACTAAGAATAAAAGAAAGTTTGATAGCATAAGCAGTCAGTTGATACGACCGCAGGACATCGTCGTCAACTTTCTCCGTGCATCTGACCACATTTAAAAAAGACAATCACTTTCTTCGAGTTCAAATGGGCTGAGAGATGACATCTAAATGACATCCCATTCTCGGGGAATTCAGCACAAAACTCTGTTTATTTGCAATTTAGATATTTGAATCCAACACAGTCTTCTCACCTTCTCGTGTTTGTACTCGGTCACGTTCCTTCACGAGGAATTTCAGGTAAAATTTGTTGCGCCTGAAATACTTGATACGTTTCGCCTGACCAGCGCTGCCTCTCGATATCATCGAGCCACAGGATCGATCGTCTCCAAAGCAGGGTTAGGACACATCCTCCACCCACGGCATCTTTAATCCCATACGCCCCACGTTAGCTTCTCACAGTCAACTAACCCTTTTCTCAGTTTTGGGCTCCCGTTTTCGAATGGAAAAATAAACATGAATGCGTAAACTTCAACAGGTGCATCACGCGTTGCATTCGTTACCACACGTTAAAAGATGAGTTTAGGCGCCTGAAAGTAATTAAAGGTAATGCAAGAGTACAATTAACATCCCGTTTCCGAGCCACACAGTGCAGAGCGTAAAGGTACAGCACATTCGCTGCCGCCATGAATGTTAAGTTCGTTGATCAAGTTAGTTCCGCACTATAACACGTAGCTATTTAACAGTTGAGCTGAAACTATCAGAATACCACCTGACGCACACGTGCGTCAGGTGGCGCCAACGTGTTACAGGAACTTGAACTCGTCAAACGAGAGGAACGACGTAAGATTCCTGTGGAACTTACGTTGGTTAATTATGCGAGACAATCTTGGGTCACGCTGAAAGCCTGGATGCCGACGTGATCCTCGCATATCGACTCAAATATATTCACGGAATTCATTTTGTGTGAAGGGGGTTCTAATTTCCCCTCTATCCTGTCTTTTGTTCATTACGGGAATTTGAATGTCGAGTACGTTCCTTCAAATGACCCTCGTTCATAAGCGTTTTTTCATATCTTATGAATATTAAAAGGAGTCTGGTTCAAATTTCCAGACGTTGGTTTTTAATCTTTGGCATTTTTCCGATTTACGAAAACAAATTTAATATACATGCATGGCTTGTCTTGGAATTTCTTACTATACATGTAGTCATTCACAGAAAAAAAGATGAAGAACAGTGTTTTTCACACCCCTTGATTTCAATCCGGACCTTCACCTGCACACGCAGGGAACAGCAGGACTAAGTACTCATGTAGTTGATTTTGTAGAATGACTCCGCTCGATGCTTTAGACGAGTGTGTAATTTGAGGATGTGTATCATTGAAAACATTTTGCGTCAATGTTATGTCCTAAAATTCAGTCTGCGGGAGTTCAGTTGTATGGACGGTGTCATACAATGACGGCATTATGTAGTCGTGAAATGTTCACTTTGCTGCTTGAGGGTATAGGCACGAGTCGCTGTATTGGCACCCAACAGTTACACATACACGTTCTACCGTCTTGGCATCGATTCTACACACAAATTTTGCTGTTTTGGTATCAATTGTACACATATGTTTCGCTGCTTTGGGATCGGTTCCACACACATATTCTACCGTTTTGGCATCGATTCTACACACATATTCTACCGTTTTGGCATCGATTCAACGCACATATTCTGCTGGTTCTGGATTAATTCTACACACACATACCGTCGTTACGGTGTTGGCTCTATGGCGTACTGGTTAGCGTGATGGCCTCGCAGCCGGGACGNAAGCTTAAACCACACATTCCTCACATCCCTCACCACGCCAGTAGCTGTAAAACATTAATAAACCCAACGGTAAAACGTGTTCGAATTACTGTAGGTTCTTTTTTTCGAAGATTAGAAATGGACACCCACCACAGCTTGTGTTCCTCCACGCTGCGCCTCCTGATTGGCTCAGAGAGCTGCGAGTAGCGGACCACTTGCGACCGCCGCAGCTCCTTGAGTTGTCCCCAGAATTCCTCACTGACCGCCATCGCAGCCCTCGCTGCGTCAAAGGGGACCACGGTATGCCTTAATTGACAATTGCAAGTCTGCTTTGCTTAAGACATATGAAAAAACATTTTTCGTTTCATTAGACCTATAAAGATGGTTTTCAATGAAAATACAAAATGGTGAAATGATTGTTGTACGTAGAAATGTAAAATTTAATCAATTAGGTTGATTCATAAATAATTTTTGTTTTATGATCTTTAATTCAACATGTAATATAAATCATATAAGCAAGTTTAATCGATCGTATATTCACTATTATTTTCAATGACTCTTTCCCATTTAACA
>VOMN01105279.1:0-12176 GCA_014899125.1 Orchestia grillus | reverse complement strand
GGCCACACGACCTGCCTGGCCACACGACCTGCCTGGCCACACCTTACACCGCGTGGGAGATGCTCACCTCGCTGCGAGGTGCTGTGCTAAGTTCCATCCAAACAAGATCAAAGTTTAGAATTTTTCAGCGAGGGAACTCGGCGGCTTATGTCTCTGGACGTTTTATGAGACCCGAGGTTTGCATGAACCAGGGCTCAGCGTCGACTTTATCCGTGAAATTTCTTCGTGACATGTACTCGGAATGAGTGGAGCGCAGCCTCGGCCCGCAAATGGGCTTCCCTAACTTGGGCTGAGGGCGGCGTCTCAAGTTCTCGTCACAAGTTCCTGACGCCGTGATTGCTGCAAGCCGCTGCCCATAAAATGGGCCGTGTTGGCACAGCAGACTTAGCTTAATTAGTTATACGCTGATTGGAGCAGCCCGTTTTTGAAGTCAAAATTGCAAGGACTAACGCTTAGTTATTTGTTTCATTTTTTGGCACCGTCGCTCACGGAGAGCTGTCGGCTTCACGCGTCAAAATAATTGGAAAACTATGAGTCTATGTACAGTATTTTAACTGTTCCCAGTCATTTTAAGCAAAAGCATATATGGACGGTGGTGTAACGCGTGTTTCTAGCTTACGTGACTCTTAAGGAGACGCGAAAAATAAAATTTTAGATTCATTTGAATAAGAGTTCCTTGAGCACATGCAGGTTTTGCTCGCAATGATGCAGGTTTTGCATTGCTCAAGTTTTGTTTCGCGATGTCACATTCCACGAATTTCACAACGAAGGCTCCTTTCGTTTCGAGTCACCACAGGCGACGAAGAGAGTTTTTGAAAGCGTAAGTTTTCGCGATAATCTCAAAGAAACTTTCTCAGTTTTAAACGGGCTCATTTTTGTATTACTTTTTCAACACTTTCATCATATTCAAGTAGTTTACGTTACCATTCTTTGCTAGCCAGCACAACCGTGCCGTTTCGCCAGCAAGTTTTTATAAAATCACGCATGTTTTTCCCATCAAAATGGGCAAATGTTTAAGCGAGTGTGTCATCTATTCCACGTAACCAAATGTTTGTATGTATTTTTTTTCACTTAGATTTTACATCCTCATTTGTTACTTTTAGCGCTCATGTATCCCCTATTTATTTATACTGCGAGATTCTAAAGTACAACCGCAATGTTTTCTAAATTGCATCCTGTCCTTCATTTTCTCTCCTTCGTTCGTTTACTTTTCGACAAACGCATTTCAACTCGAGTATAAGTTTAATGTTCTTCCAATAACGTTTGAATAATATAGTTCACTATCCACGACTATGATGAAGAGCTCATTTGAAAGGAAGTAAATTATTGTGACGCAATTCATCACACCAAATATGATTAGGCCCGAGCTAACCTAAAATTACTTTCATTTAATTCCTAACTCAATATCTTATTTCTAACTTTTTTCCTTTTCTTTAATATGATCGTTGCTTCTCTTGCTTGTTTTGAAGCAAAAATTATTATTATTTGCTTCACATCATGTATATGTTTTAATGCTAATCATTTTTCAACACTTTTTTCTTTTCCTTTATAATATTTTCCACTGATTCGTTGAAATATATAATGTCTTCGAGATATAAAGTCAAATGAAGAGCAGCTTCCATTGTTCTAACTTTCAATGCCCAACAATTTTACTTTAAAAAAAACTATGCAATAAATCCTGCAAATTGCAGTTTTAGGAGGAAACATCTTAGTTTGCCAGCGGCAAAAGAAAATTGTATATTTCTTACGCCTGAATATCCATCAATGCCATTTTTAGTTCATGAGGTCTGATTTCTGTACAGTGCTTCAACAACACAAAGAACTGAACGAGCTTTTCTTTCATTATCAAAAAATTTTCCTCGAATACGGTCACAAAACTTTGCCATCTGAATGCTAGTGAGGGACTTGAAGGTAGTGATTTTAGATCGGGGTTCGAATGAAGACGATGGTATTCGTTACGTAAGGTAATGGCTAATGACTCGAGGCTGTAACGCAAGATGGAAGGCGGAGACGCACTCGGTTTCGCTCTAGAATATAGTACCGAGCTTGACTGAAGTTCATGTGACTCTAATCTATATAGTATAATACTAAAACTCTGGTAGTCTTGATTGTTTGCTTGCTTGCTTGAAACCGTACACACGTTTGTCTGTCGGATCTGAGATATTCGAAATTTATACTCTTCGTTTAATCCTATATTGTGGATACCGACTTAACTGCATCGGATATATGTCTGGATATGGTTTGATTTTGATAAATATTATTTGACCCAACGGGTCATGAGTAGTCTAGTATTTTATAAGGATCTCCAAGAAAATTGCCAGGATTTGTCAGTAGGCGAAGAGAATAGACTAAATCTAGTTAGGAGGTCTTAGAGACTTGCTATAACTTGTCAGAGGGCCTTAGAGATTTGTCATGACTTGTCAGAGGGCCTTAGACACTTGCCATGACTTGTCAGAAGGCCTTAGAGACTTGCCATGACTTATAAGTCAAGACACTTGACGTAACCTGTCAAATGGAACGAGAGGTGGTCGGGTTGGAAGGTTTGAAGGATCGTCTTTCACCGTACATGATCTTATCTCCAGTAAACGCACTGAGGAATTGAATCCACCTCGTAGAGCTGACGGCATTACCCGCCGCCTGTGACAATGTAAGGCAAGGAGGCAGGTAAGACTCAGTATTAGTGTTCAAGCTATCGTCTCAAACTTTGCACGACTAGCTACTGGAAGCCTTTTAGAGCCACTTTCCCGCTGCAAAATACTCATTTGAAAATGTCGGACATTGGAAAAAGCTGCTTCTTTAAAGCGACGGTTTTAGTTCCTCTTCGATGTAAGACTTTAGCCGAGCTCCGTTGGCGCTGTGTCAGATCAAGCGTTAAATTTAATAGCAAGCAAAACTTGATTGCTGCCTCAGGAAGTCTTTGAGCGCAGGAAGCAGAGAATAGCGTCCGCTTCGAAACTCGCAACTTCTACAAGTTTGCGATCCAAAAAACGCTAAAGTTTCTCATTATATTGGTCCCTGAAAACGGGTTTCCTCGGTGAGGAAATTTTCAAACGCTTCGCGGGACGAATTTCTTTAGTGTTGAGATATTTCACGAAACGAGGTCTACGTTCACGGCAGGGAAGTAAGAAGGCACATGATGGAAAAGAATTTCCTCTGGCGAAAATGAACCCAATCTGATAAAATTGATATTGTAGCCCGTCGTCTTCGAAATCTCACAGTCTAAGAAAAAATGGACGACTGAAAACGAATCGTTGGTCTTTGGTATGGACCCTAAACTCGTTTTCTCTGACCTGTTGCCAGATCCTTGTTTTAATATTTACAATAAAATATGCTTTTTCTATTTTTAAAGCAGTAAAATTGCTTTTTTACCGATTTAGTTGCAGGTATGGGACTTTAAAAAAAAAACCCTAAATATTCATGTCTTGCAGCTGAGGTGACTATTGTAGAATGTCCCCCTTCAATCTCTCGAAAATTTATATTTTGCCTACCTGTAAAGCTCATCTTGTTGAATTCTAACACTAGCATTTTTAGCGGCAATTGAAGTGTTCGTTGTCCAAACTACTAGTAACTACTTTAATGATCACATTTTTTCTCTTCGTTACTCCCGTTCAACATGCTACGTGATTTCACAAGCTACTGGAAACTTGCAATGCCCCTACAGGGGAGCAACGAATTATCGTGCAGATGCTTACATTTCTGATGAGCGAAACAGTTTTAGCATATTTAATTTGATGAGATGTAAGAAAACGGGGACATTTACTCTGCCGTCACTTATCCCCTCTCAGGAATACCGTGTACATACAATTATATATTCAATTATCCCACTATAAAATAAAAGCCAAATGTTGCGTGTTTGCTGGGTCCGTCTCCGCCACGCTCTTAAGTATTTAGATAGGAGAAAATTCCTGGCTCCGTATTTATAACTAATCAGCGAGACTCAGAGAAGGCAGTCCATATCAGTGATACTGCAAATAACAATACTTCATGACAGAGTTATCGTAAATAAGAGGGCATCTCAAGAAATTAACATCCTTTGTCCAGTCATTTTTGACTGGGCTCGTCTACTAGTAATTATATATATAAAATAAATCAATATGCATACTCCGTACGAGGATGAATATATTCGTTCAATTTAACGAGTCATTTATTGTACTGAATATAAGCCCATGAAAATCACCACGAACTTTTCTGACCATAATCTAGAAAATCAAATAATGTTTGAAGACAGCGACTTGAATGTCATTTGGAAATGTTAGCTTTTAATTAAATTCCTTAATTTAATGTTTATCTTGTGAGTAATACTAGTGTACGAATAATTCTGATGTAAATCAATGTATATATATACAGGGTGTCCCACAAAATAGTACATCGGAGTTCGAATTGATATGACTGCGGAAATATTGTAGCTAATTCAATTCTGTAACAAACATGTTATTCGACTATTCGAACCTGTTATTCGAGCAGGTATTTAGGCTACCAGATGCGTGGGTAAAAAAATAATATTTCTGCAGTCATATCAATTCGAACTCTGATGTACTTTTTTGTGGGAGACCCCGTATACATGTATTGATAAATTAATGCTGTTATTAAATTTCTACAATGCTGTCGTAGAAATGTTTCAAACAGAAGTCTCTGCAGTTCTTCACTTCTGAATTAGTTCAACTCCCCGACCTATATCAGACAGGTTCTTCTCAAAAATCTCTTACCTAATGTCCCATATTATCTGTGAATATTCCAGTAGTAACAAAAACGAGGATCACATTTCTTTGTTTCAGACATTTCTAGTAGCAAGCAAACGAATAACAAGAAGCGAAGAGTGTCTCGGGCAATTTTCCATCGCCAAAACAACTCCAGAAAAGCGCGTCGTCAGCTCATGCTGTCGACTCGCCCTCTTTTCTTTACGATAACGTTAAGTTTAATGCTCAATTATACGCCACGTTCTTTCCACAAGCTTCCGGATGAAGCTCATTCGTTAGGACTAATGGCCACGCTGATGACCTCAAATACCCTCACTCACGAGCCTGCGCTTCATTTCTAGGCTCGAACAAGCGCTTTGCTCTATGATGTAAACTGCACAATAACAAACGCCTTTGCATCGTGGATTGTCCTAGTTTAAATATTTTCTATCCGACCGACGCATGTGCACTTACTGACAAGGATCTGACTGTGATGACGCATCGGAGCGGTGCCGTGACTCAATTGTCGGTCTGTCTTCCTTCTACTCAACATTGATGAGCATGTAACGAGCTTACATTCATACGTGTGCTCGCGAATGAGCTGAATTGATTACTATACAAGGTGGGCCATAAGAAGGTACCCTCACCCTCGACGGTACACCGAAAATGATCTGCACCCATTGTGGTACTGGTGATATAATAATTTTGAAAGGGGGTCTTACTTGTGGTCCACCCTGTACATCCGTATTTTCACCTATCTGTTCACAAAAGTTTTAGTGTTTGAATCTGAGCGCATGAAGGATTTGAAATTTTTCATTTTTGTAAGTGAGAGGCAAACAAAAATGGACACCTCTATTTTTCTGATGAACAGCTTTTCATCAAACACATTCGCTCGCATGTATTCTTTTAGCTGATACAGCGAAGAATCTTTTTAGTGACGGTTGAACAGCGATCTCTGTGTTTACAGGTGCTACACTGATAAACTCGCTGCTTGCAGCCAAGGTCTAATTGCAAGGGCGAGTCGCGCGTCAGTAGATAGGATACTGGAGCCCCCGGCCACAATGGACTTCAAGGTACATCCTCCTACGACAAATTCTCAAGGGCCCCATCTTGGCCAGATTTTCACCCCTTTTAATTGTCGGTTGGATGAGTTATATGAGCGGTGGAGTTCAAGTGAAGCTTGGGGGGTTGGATTCAAGAGTCGGCACTGCTGGATGATAAAAGGTGCAATCATGAAGTGATTTCTTCGAATAAAGAGTGTTACGAGATGAGTCGTTTAAAAAGCGTTACAGGTCTGGTTCTGCTAATTTTTTTATATGTGATGAGTGGCCGCTAAAAATGACTGCAAATCCAGTGCAGTTGTGAATTTGTGAAAGTAACATTTATATCTGATTTTAAATCAGATTACGCTTTACTCATTAGCCGTCGAATCGTAGTGGCTTTTTAACAAGGTTCTATGAATGTAGTAGTTGAACTTTCAAAAATACGGTCACTTCAGCGGTGCATTGAATATTTAAAATGATATTATCTCTCTAAAAAGAACAAAATATCATAAAATTCCTTGCTGTTTCTAATTGTAATGACTAGAAATTTGTTAGCACGGGACAAATGATGCAGAAAATCGCAATTTTACGTGTAGCTCTATTATTGGCTGCCTTCCTTCACCTTCACTCGAAACTTGGGTTCTAAAATCAAAAGAAGTATTGTAATAACCGGTTGGGCCAATAAATTTCCCAATTTAATTTTTCTAGTGTTAACCGTGAATTTTGTCTTACCTAATTCATTTAAGTGTGTGACAGAGAAGGAAAGAAAGAACGAAAAATCGTTCATTTCGAAATGAGTTACATATACAGAGCAAGTTGCAGCAGATTTTTAATTGGTAAAATTACAGCTGTAAAATTAAAATGTGGAAATTGCGATGAAGCTTCTCACTGTGATCAGTTAGCCTACGACCTCAAAATTACGGGTGGAAGTGGCGCTGAAACTCCCAATTCTGATTCAAAATTTTAAGCCCAGCATGAAAAGTGAAAAATTAACCTGGAAACTGTGTGTGATCTTAGTGCATACATCATAAAATAAAAATTACGGTGTAGAGATGGCCTATTGTAACTTAGAATTTCTCATAGATAAAATAGACCACATAATCGTAACAGAAAGTCGTCATAAATACGAAATATAATGAGCAGTTGCACAACTTGATACTGACACTTATTGAAACGGACGATCGCAAAGAGTTGAATCGCAAATGATGACGCATATAAATGTAAAACCTCTGTTCATCACTAAGTTTTAAATCAATGAGGTGCCCATATTCTAAAATAGGGCTGTATCGTGTGTGAATGTGTTAAATAAATGCACAACGATCTTTATCATTATTATTATTATCTAATTGGAAGCAATGTTTTGCTAAATTCTGAACTGCGGTTATCCTGCCAAATCTCAAATATGACAAAACGTTATAACTAACCTTCTTCCGCGAGTAAATAAAGTAATTATACGTAGTAAGAACTAGACACTACACAGGGAAAGTAATTTAGCATATTATCCTAAGTTCAGAAGTCTGATGAACTCATAAAATACTTTTATTCCTGCGAAAATAGGGCAGTATAAGTTGATTTTCCTTCGTTTTTTGAAAAGTTTCAACATATCATGCATGCTATCGTTTTATGTGGAATTCTCGCAAGGAAAAATTCGGCACAGAATTTTACTAGCCTAAAGTTATTGCAATTGAGAACACTGGATTAACAATAACCAGTGAAAATAAATGATTAGCTTTCAAAGATTTGGAATGAAGTATACGGTACCAAAACGCCGTCATGGAGAGGACTGAAACCTGAAAATTAGGCGGAGGAAAACATTTCAAATTGTGAGAAGTTAGCAAATTTTTTGACCACTCGAGATTTATTGCATTAAAACAACGAATTTCCAGCTCTGAGGCAAGACCCAGATAACCGAGCTCTGAAAACTCTGATGTAAAATAAAGGGGAGCTGTGAACACTTGTGAGAAAATAATTTTGATGAAAATTCAGTTCAACTACTGCAATGAACCTAAGTTGAAACGTTAGAACTTGGAAAAGCTTCCAGGCCGAGAAAATGCAGCGCTTAAAAAATAAGGAAAAATTTACAGTATATTCCATGAGAATTCTATTAATGAAATATTGAATGAAGAAGCGTCTAAATCGAGCCTAGCTCGGCCCTGAACTGACGTCAGCTCATAATTCAAGATGAGCCGAGCACCTCCGTTATTTCTGGACCCAGTGATACCAATGACAGCCGCACGCCTGGGAGACATTTCATGTGCACCACGGGGTGTGGGAGATCTTTTTGAATTGCATTGGAACTGGATTTAACGCCCAGGTTACCACACCTGCAGAGGTGCTTTGCCATTCCACTCAAACTCTGGTTTTTGTTCCACCTAGTTTTTAAGACGATTTGACTCTTGGTGAAGTTTTGTCACGAAAAAGTTTTGGGTGAGTTGATTTGATTTACGTTATTGCTTGTGTGAAATATCGCACGAGTTTTTGAGCATCATATTTACGTCAGAATCTTCCGAACTGATTATCCATAAAATCTAGTATTCTAGAGCATATGAATATTCTATGGAGATCCTGACACGTGAAGATTTTAGCACGAGGTTATGAATTCCAGAAAATTCAGGCATCCAATGGTACAGAACATGGAAATAAGAAAATACGGTTCAGCATGATTCTTCTTGGCGTTTCTCGTTGACGGCGTGGTCAAGCCTCACAAACTTTCATGGAGTGCAACCAAAATATTGATTTGAATAACTGGACTAAACAAATGAGGCCGGCCAAAGGCGTCTGATTTAAATCATTAATGATTGTTAACAATTCACTATGACGGCACATGCTATATTTATTCTTAAAATCAATTATATTCCCCAGTGGAGAGAGACGTAGCCTTTTTTGGCCTGACGGGCACTGACGAGCTGAATGAGAGTGACACCAAATCTATAAAACAAAATACACATATAAATAAATAAGTAAATGCATCAATAAATTCATCCGCAACGATCTCTATTCGTATTAGTTATAAAAGTTAAAAATTAGGAAAGGAGTGAAACGCTCGGATTTCAAGAATTTGGACTATTTACCTTTCTACAGCACGTGCCAAGCTTTCGTGCATGAGCCTTTTTTGTTTGACTAACAGAAAATTTCACAGTTTTGAACAATATAATATAAATGTTGCCAATACTGACATGTGCATGCATGCAACTTTTGCACCAGTCCTGCGCAGCAGTAATCAAACTAGACAACGCCCATTGTTTGAGGAGTGTGCTACGCTCATGCGCCTTGCAAGTTTTTGGTTGAAGTGAGTCGCATCAAGTGCCGTAATGATCAAGAAAAGGTGGAGACGAAGTTATCTGATGGGGAATGTGTGATGGATACAGCTGCTACTTCGGGCCGTGATGTCCGTACTGTGAAGACGTATCTCAGCAATCCTGAAGCCAAAACCGAAACAAAAGACAAGGGAAAATGAAGGATTCCTGGCGATGCATGATTTGTTGAGAGAAATGGGAAATACGCAGGAACCCTCGCTCAATAATTAAGGATGTTTTTGAGAATGTTGGACTCGGCCGTGTATAAAAAACGATTTCATGTCAAGTTTCTGAAAAGTATGGAACGGCACATCATGCCCGATATACGACCCCCTCTGAAGCAGATGCATAAATACTCTATGCTTGAGCGGGCTAAAACATGCATGAGAATGGAGTTTAAACACGTCCGCTTTATTGATGAGATGCTTGCTATAACCTCGTATGACCAGGCGGACGGAGCAATGTTCGGGTTCCAGAAGGTGTTTCCCATCCCTAACGTCTTTGCTGCAAACAAAGAGGAGAAAGCTTTATGATACGGGCAGGAATTTTTGGAAATAAATTTGTGGGTTCTTTAAGAATTTCTGAAGGAGTAAAACTGACTACAGCTCCCTATGTCGACTCCCTGAAGCAGATGGTTGCTCCGTGGTTCTGGAGGAGGTCTCCTACCAACAAAAGAGCTTGTTTTTGTGCATGGCACTGCCCCGCCACATGCAGCAAACGCTACAGTAGAATATTTGAAGACTATAGTGCTCAAAGATGGTCGACTGATGAAATGGCCAGCGTGTTCTCCTGACCTGACCCCTATTGAGAACCTATGGTTACTCCTGTAGCAACGTGGTTACCAATCAGGACGTCAATTTTCACCAAGAATCACCTGTGGCGTGAACTTGAAACTCCTGCTAATGGTATTACTGCAAATGAAATTTAAAATTTGATGAAATCCATGGACAGACGTCTTTTGGCTGCTGTTGAAGTACGTGGAGAGTCCATTGATCATTAATGTGTTCCCCGTAAATTGTGTTGGAAGACAGTGGTATTAAAATGCATATAATATTCACACCTTATTTCAGTATCCTTAACATTTTGAGTAAAGCGTAAAATTTGAAAAATAATACATTTTAGAGAATTTTCATGTCGGTTCACAAAATTGCAGCCCAGTTAAAATTCAACCAAATTCAATACATCTAAAAATCGTCCTCAATATTGAACTGATCGATGTGAAACTCTTACACAACAGTTAAAACCTTAGATGTAAGCAACTTCCAAAATTTGGTAATGACATACATTTTTGAGTTAATGGTGAAAAAAAACTATCTTTCATAAAAGCTTGGCATATAAGTATTTAAGCGTAGTCTGAATCACACCGAGTTCAAGCACAATGGCTAATATTTTGAGCCAAGCGAATTTAACATTTTGTTTTTCTTAACACGGCACCAGTCTTGGCACACATAAACAGTAGAAGTAATTCCAGGCACAGCGTGGCCTGACGTGTTCCCCTAAGTTTACATACCCAGAGCTGTCACGAGCGAAGTACTGAGAAAATTGCTTTCATCTTGCGATGCTTCGGAGATTTTTCTTTCTCCAGATGCAAGCGTACGGCGTTAGGCCTACACGCGTGCACAACCCTCCCCATTGTAGGGGGAGAACTGCACGGATGTCCGTAACGAAGCTTTAATGTTTTCTTTAGGACTACCCCTGAGACCAGCGTCATAATCTATTTCTGAGGGTATTCAAAAGAATTCGATCGATGAAATTTTAACTTTCGTGTGCATGTTAAAACTATTAAACTACAGAAATCTACACCAGGTATTGAGCTTGCAGTCATAACAAAGCTAATCATCGTTGAACTTGAAAGGTACAAGTTCGAAAGAGAAGCACCGGTGTACGCATTCGCTGTATATTCATTTTCCTATATTTTTTGTCCGCGTCTGTGAAAATAAAAAAAGATAAATTTGGTGTTATGGTGAATGGAAAATCTTGCAAATTCTGTCAGAAAAGAAGGTTCGATCAGTTAAGCCATGGCGGCGTTTCGATCGACAAGAGCGACCACAATAGGCAGCAGTTTTGTCGCGAAACCCATCCGTAGGCAGGACTGGCCACGCTCAGGGCGGGGAGCGTGAGTTGGCCTCATCCCTGCTAATTGATACATGTGGAGCGCGGCGCTCTCATCATGCACCCTCGAACCGTACGTAAAAAAGCAAATAATGGCCTAAATGAAGTCCTTGCTTCCAGAAAATGAGCATAACGCAACCGTAGGGACAAACGTCTCATGATCACGCGTCCACAGGCGTTCAGCGTCGCATGTGGTTGAATTAACCAAAATACTTTTTACGACCGGTGTTTCCATTACTTTTGACCAGGCGCTCGCTACGAGTCGCTCGTGAGTAACGTCGAGGGAAGGAAGTATATTAAATTAACTCAAACTTTTGAAGAAGTGATGACTCTGAATTTCGTTTTTTTAGTAAAATAGTTACCTGAAACGTTTTATGTAAATGAATCAGTGCATTAAGAAATGACAAAAAACTACTACCCTTTTGGATACCTACGTACAAACATACATACATACCTACCTACATACATACATACATACATATAATACATCGTCCTTATTGTATAATACCTGAGTCTCCCCACACGAGAAACGACGCAGGCTTCCAGTTCCCAGTCGCTTAATCCAATGTTTTCCATAAAACCCACACTGTGCAAGGATCTACCTAAATCATCTGCCATCTGGTTCAAGTTCTTATTTTGAAGTACCGTACCTTAAAAAATCTTTCACCGCAACCAAGGATGGCATCTTGCCATAGTAATACGAGTACTCTACCTTCAGCAACCGTTCATGCCATAGTTCTGTTCTCCTTCTGAAAAAACTTATCAAGAAATTCCTGCAAGTAACAGCTTATTTTAAATAAAGTAAAACAGTATAGTCGCTGCAATGCCCAACCCCAAATATCCTGCCAGTAACGCCATCATTACATTAACCTTTGAACATAGCCTTTTCTTTGCATCACTGTTCGCACAATGCCTAACCTTTACCGGCTTGCATCAGATAATTTTTTAATAGCATTCTCCATGCAATACACTGATCGCCCCGACCTTTGATACCCTGACCACAATTGTTCTCACAACCCTGACCACACTTGTTCTCACTACCCTGACCA
>VOMN01105266.1:0-11441 GCA_014899125.1 Orchestia grillus | reverse complement strand
ATTTTGTGTGAAATCTACAAATTTTGGCTAGTTTTGGCTAGAAAGTTCTACGAATTTTTAATTAAAAATGAATTTTCACGCGTGCAATTGCTTTTGTAACCTCCACTGTGTCATCACTTGACTCCAAGATGTGTATCACCATGTATTCGTGACAAGTCTGTGAAACATTTAAAAGTGTATCAAAAATTTTCTCTCTGTAGGCGAACGATTAATATCATAGGATGTAATATCCAAGACTCGTCGTGAGGCATAGCTACCGGATTCCGAGTTTAAATATGATATTAAAACTTAAAATTGATACGACGAATATTCATCGTCTACCCTACCTGACGGCTGCATTCGTTTGTCAAATATCTACACTCGGCTCAGACATTCGTTTTGCAAAGATTGATCTTTACTTAATAACAGTTACTGTGCATTATGCATCACTGTTGAACTTCATCAAACATTAGTAACCGAAATACAAACCGTTTTCCTGGCGAAGATGAATTAGTTGGCTTTCACCTTGATTTTGTTTCTCGACTTCAGAACTCTAAAAAATTAAAATCCTCAGCTTCAGGTAAAAAACTTGGAACGAGTTTTCCCGCACTTCCATGATCTCTGTCGTTGTAAATCAACCTTTACCGAGTGTGTCTCTGGAACACGGGAAAAAGCCGCTTGAAAGTCAGGGGGTGTCGTTACGAAACTTACTTTGGAGGAGGTCAACATTGTTGCACTTCAGGTGCAACAGGAAGTGCTGTAGTCTCCTGAGGTCTGAGGAAGTGCTGTAGTCTCCTCATGTCATTCTCTAAACATCACTCATCAACTCACAGAGATCAATTATTCAATTTGTGCAGCGTGCAAGAAGCTCAAAATCCCAATACGGAACCGTGTGAGGCGCTGCAGAAGTTGAGTTCAGGTACGCGAGGGTGCACGCTCATCTCACCGACCTCACACCACACTGATCTTATCCGAAAAAAGAAGTCTGCATAGAAATAATTTTAGAAAGAAATACTCATTTCCAGTAATGGGGTTTCAGGTCTTGCTCATATACTAATTTAAAAAATCGACATTAGGGCCAGTAGTTCATTTTTTTCTTCGCAATGCGCACCCTGTTTCTGGCTGGAATACCTGGAATGGTTATTAGGGAGCATTCCCGAGGTAATACAATCAGCAAACATTAGGTAGTAATGACCGACGCGCCTGTAATCACCGCCCATTATTCTAAAACCGCTCATTCCGGTCGAAAATAATGCCAAAAAAGAAAATTCGGGTCCGAAGACTATAAGAAAAGAAATTCGGTTCCGCGGCAAGGAACCAGATTGGAAACCTCCTGAAGAGAGCAAGGGTATTAATTCTCACGCTTTCAATGAAGCGAAGCGAGTGGCATGGAAAACTCGGAAGTTTTGTTGAGGCTTGCATTTTAATATTAACATCATGACAATTCTGGTGAAAACCGGCTCATGAACGTATTTACATTTTGTGTGGAGCGAGATCTCTCTACCATGATTGAAGTTTGTGGTCCGTACAGTTTGATTTTAGCTGCGTTGAGTGACACGACTGTAATAAGATGAAAAGTAATTGATGAAAGCATCTGCTATCAATTTTTCAGGGTTTTATTCCCGCAACGGGAAAATAAGACATTTTTTTAACAAATGCACAACTACGACGCCAGCCCATGCCTAGTTCTGTAGTCTAATAAAAAAATTTTGTTCTGTTTTGCTATATTCTCCACTTCCATGACTTTATTGAAACCTTCCTGCGAACGATATGAAAACTACCCTTCGTTACTGATCAAACAAAAACAAATAATTGTACGCTGAATAAGTACTGAATACAAAATATGGTAAAAACTTTATGGTCGCGAAAGCTTTTCATATTTAGGTCTAGTAAACAAAAATGAGGTAGAGCGATATTTTCAGTAGCGATAAAAATTGTAATAATCCTTCGACAAATTCGATATGAAAGCTCTCGAAGCTATAACCATATAACCATATCGTATAACCATATTTAATCGTCAACCGTATCGATTAAATAATTGTCATAATCACAGAATAGAGCCTGAATAAATAAATAAATTACAGCCTAATAAATTGATACAATCGAAAATATTTGTACAACAAACACAATGTAGTCATATAATATGTAGATAAATGTATTTTAGAAAAGCTAAAAGACGTAAATTTACATTATCGTGCCTCCAGCACTGCTCCAGTTAGAAATATTGAGACATTCTTCTTGTACAATTCTAAGGCCCTTGACGATCGATACTCATGTCTTCTTGCACGTGGGCTCCATGGCGCACTGGTTAGCGTGACAGTCTCGCAGCTGGAAAGTAAGGGTTCGACTCCCGGCTCAGGCGCTGATTTTCACATAACCATGGAGTACTTCCCTTGAAAAAGGAAGCTGAAATCACTCATTCCTTACATCCCTCACGCGTCAGTAGTTGTGAGGAATTGAAAACGTAACGGTAAAACGCTTTGGAATTAATAAAAGTACTTTTTAAATTTACTTTTAAAATTGCATACCGCAGTTGTCCTACTCTGCGCGATTTTAAGTCATTTTTATTTGCATATCCTACTTCGAAACGAGAAAAAGGGTAACCTCATTTTCTGCACAAAAGTTACGCTGTAAATCCACTTTCCATTGTGCTTATTGTCCACTGGAAATCATCTCCGCTGTCCTCCCATTACGTGGGTATCTGATACCTCATTTTGTCGACCTAACCGATGATGCTACTCACAAGCTACCCCTAAACGTCCCCATTTTCTCCACCGGTGCACAAGGATTTTCTCTTAGAGCCACACCGCGGCCATTAACAGCGAATCCAAACAACCGCAAGCGGTAGGCCCCAACGTTTCCTCATTCCTCCCACACGAAGCTCGTCTTAGAGCCCCAGCGAGGCAATATTCCTGAGCACTGCTGCTCCTTGATATTTTGCCGACGGATTTTCCAGCTCGGGGGTGTAGGGTGACACAATTTTGCCCTTCAGATGCTGATGCATGGCTGGTAGGAACTTGCCTAAACGGGCGGACGTTGCCCTCGCTTATTTAATGAAGAAAGATGGAGGTAGCCTCTAAGGGTCTGCCCTCACTCTGGTCAACCCTCACCACCTCTCTGTGCCGTGTTCGGGCGAAAATTGTTGGCTAAAGCAACGAGACTCTGCCACCCCGGATACTCGTTAAATAAACACGCGTCTTGCATGAAAAACCTTGGGAACACGAGGTCGGAGGAGATTCTTGTTTTGTTCGACAACGTTGAGAGATAATCCGGTCGTAACGCTCGGTGTCCTGAGTTCACAATGAACATTTCAGCATACATAGCTGCAGAGAGAGAGAGAGAGAAACTAATCCAGGTTTGTACGGATTTTATAGATTTGAGCGATGAAGTCAAAGACAGCAAGATTGAAGAATGAAGCAATAAGTCAGGAAATGTGAACTCTTCTTAACAATTTATTCACATTGTTCAAGAATTTTATTAATATGCTTGTTGCCGGTTGCCGTTTGATTTATTAAAAACCACTACTAAAGACAGATAAGTTACGATTGCAACGAATTGAAGAATAATCACGATAATAATATTTTAATTTTATTTAACTATAGTTGGTAACCATCCGATACCAAGTATATGCAATTAATTGATACTTTATAAATACTTTATAACTTTACACAAGTTAGTCTCATGCGTTTCATTAGCGGGTGCGTGGAGACACACTGAGACTTGCTCGCCAAAATGAACTAATGAAACTCTAAAAACAACGGGTTTCTACCGCCGGGACTGCCAACCCTTACTACCCTCACTTGGTAAATGGGTTCTGAAGGGGTAGGAATATTAGTGAATCCTTCAATCAGTCATTGGATTCGATTGCATATCTTTCTCGTCAGCGTTTACTCAAAATTTGAATGTCTGGTACGATCGCAAATTGTATGACGAGCTCTAGGATTGCATTGAGAAGATATGTAAAACGTTCAAATAATATTGAGGTTCAACCTACGGTGTTTTATTAGGAAAACTTTCAGGAAACGAACTGAAGTTGAAGCATTATAACATTTTTAAAATGAGTTGTAGCGAGTTTCTTAACCAAAATTGAAAAATAATCAGACTTTATTCGAATACTTCTCTTCATACTAAAACCTGGTCGACTTTTTATTTGTATTAACGGCCCGCATGAAACAGTTATAGCCTCATCCGTTTGCAACTTAGATGAATAAAAAAGACTCGCTAGTTATGCGACATAACTGCAATCTTTTTTTGTTGAATTACAGAGTTGCAATTGTTTTTGATTTAAAATTTTAGAAATACCTTCTAAGTACTGTATTCGTCACTACGTGTGCTTTTTCTTTTCGCCCTGCGAATTAAGGTTTGTTTTGCATGGGATCCCATCTCGAAATGACGTTCGATAAGTACGTCACTCGATCCCAGATCGAGTGATGTGCCCTGAACCGTGCACCATGTTCTGAGTGTAATTTTCTCTGTTTTTTCAGGTTTCAGCCATGAAACCTGCCAGTGTCTTCACAGTTGCGTCCGTTCTCGTTGGGCTGCACTGCAGCCAAGGATCCCCGGTCCCCAGCCCGTTCCTGAACCTGGCCGGAACTCTGGGCACTACGGCGGGATCAGGAGTGATCGCGGGTGCCACGGCGGGAGCAGGGATCCCGGCAATATCGACGGCCGGTCTGAGAGGAATCGGCCTCGTGGAGAACTTGACTAAACTAGGTCTGTTGGCACCAGGACTGGGCACTTTAGGAGCGGGACTTAAGTTTCTTTCCAAATTCGGCGGTGTGGGACTTGCCGGGCTCGGAGGTCTGGCCGGGCTTGCAGGATTAGCTGGTCTGGCTGGTAAAAAAGGCAAAGGAGGGGAAGAGTATGATGACTACGAACCTGAGTATGAATATTTGCCCGTGTACACGTACGTTAGCTCTGAGAATATGGGTCATGGGTATGGACAGCCGGGAGGATATGGAAATTCCATTGGCTATGGCGAAGAACATTCTGGAAGTAATGGTGATAGCTTGTACAGGAGATCTTCTGGCCCTATGCAGTACAGCAGGGGCAGTTACTTAACTCCAGCCAACGCTCCAAGATCTCCTAACCATTCGAGAACTATGCCAGCATTTGGGGGAGGAGGAGTACCTCTGCCAGTTCCAGTCAGAGCAAAGAGACGCGATCGAAAAATTGACAACGTTAGGAAGTTAAAGGAAAAGTATCCTCCAAGGAGTGTCAATCGCCGGAGAAACCGTGAATTTCCAAAGCAGAGTGGCGGAACGTACGATTTTAATATTGAGTATGTTAACCACGGTCATTTTGATGATTTTAGCTTTGATCAGAGTTACATAGACTCTACGCCTATCGAGGTTTACTATGAGTACTGATCAGCTTATGGGCATTTCTAAGGTCACATGTACGTACAAAAAGTAACATCGAGTGTCCCGCCAATACTGCAGAAAATAAACAGCGGTCTTCGAAAATGCACCTACTGATTTTAAATCTGAACAATTCTATGTATCTGTGATACCTTAAAAGAAAGTTTAAGTTTGATACATTTTATTAGCTATTATGTATCATGAAAAAATGATATTGTATCAAGAAAAGGTGGAACTGGACTTTGCAAGCGTTTCTTGACGCTTCTGTTACAGGTGGATGTAAATCTGACATCACTTTGCAGCAAGCCTGAATGACACAACAAGTTTAGTCGATCAAAAAGTTCTTCAACCGGAATCAAAATGCAAATCGAAAATTAGTTTGATAATGAAGAAATTCCACCTCAACACAGCTTACAATACAAATTTAAAGACGAGATTTTGCTGAAAAGTTGTAGCATCATTCACATCATGAGAAATGGCACGTTTGTGTTCGTAGTCTTTATAGAAGTGTTGAAGAAATAGCTCTCAGAGGGAAGGGCCGGTGAAGACCCGCTTCCCTCGTCGCTTAGATTGGTGTCCCCATGATGTGGTTTGTTTCTTAGGCTGTTAATCAGGGGCTCGATTTTGAACTTCGCTCAAACTTTTGAGTTTCAAAACAGCACAACTTGTGCTTAGATGATTTTTCTCTTAGTGTTTAACGACAAATGGTTGTTCCTGTTTAAATATATTTTTCATCTATGTCTCATTGTGAAATGTTGCTTTGTGCATCTAAATACTACATACTGCCGACACTGCGACAGATCAGTACTTCGTATTCGTACTACGACATCAGATCATGAGGTGGAACTTACGTATTTGAATATCCAGCCTATACTTAAAAAACACACATCGATTCCCAAGGAACATGGGTGTGAATACAGCCACTTGCTACGGTATTTAGATAGACAAATGGTACTTGGATCGAAAGAGTATGGGAAGACCAGAATGACTCGAAGTACTTGAGATAAAAGTTGTAAATGCTGCTGAAGATTTTGAAGTTTTGAAGACCTCAATAATATTCGCAGGTGACTGTCAATCATGATGAAATATGTTTTCAATATACCATTGTGAGAAAATTTCTTGAGACCATCAAAATATGTATATCTCTGAGTGATTATCTCGATTCTCCCATTATTCGACTAAATCAAGTCATGCGGCATTCAGCGTTGGCCTTCCTTAATTCCAATCATTCAGCATCCTGCACATTAGTTTTTGTAGTTCCCAGACTCAGAATTCAGGGAAATTTCTTCACTTCATGAAGATCTCAAGATCAACCTCAGCGTAACAATGCCACAGCCACAACTCGCCTGGACTGAGACAAAAATGCAGGAAGAAAATGGAGGAGAATTTTAAGACTGCAGTTTCATCAGTTGATCACTGACAAAATGACAAGGAGAACGTCATACAGTTGTCTGCTTGCTGCCTACCAAATTTGTATTTTTAATTGTAAGGGTGGTCGTATCTTTTTGACACTGTCATCCCAACACTTGAGAAACATTATTCTTCTGTTTTTAGGAATTTTGAAACAATTGTAGGCATGGACTGCTGAGACAATCTGAATGCCAAATTCAAAATCTATACTGCTCTTGTAACCTTCATAAAGTCTGCTTAGGTTTTTTGCTCGTCAATTGGGTAGGCTTGCCTGTTTTGCTTCCCTAGCATGAGCAAAGTATTAAACTTTTACAAAGGCCATCATAGTTTGTCGACTGCAAAACACATGACGCGTGGTCCCCAGGGGCAAAAGCATGCAAGATAGCAGGTGTCGATGGTAGCTTATATGCAAATCGCTTCATTTCACTTATTTATAACATTCATGCTAGTTGTTAGAACCATTTCTACAATATAATCTTGCCATTAATTTTACGAGTTTTTCCTTATCCCACCTTAAAAGCAATCATCCAATGAAAATCAGAAGTGACTTGTAAGATTCTGAACTTTATTTGGACCGACATATACATACTTGTGTGACGATAAGTCTGAAAAATATTACCTTCCCATTGCAAATAGCAGACCTATTTAAATTAAAATCTGAATCACACAGCGATTTGAGGGAGAGACAAATCCAAAGAAAGTCAGTGGAAAATGAACAAAATGTAAAATCGAGAAGTGCATCATAAGTCAAAAGGCTTAACTCCTCTATTAATCAATCTACATATACACTACCATGACTCTGGTGTCGTTGACGTGCACACCAGTGACTATGTAAATGAATTGGGATAATAATGAACGGGGAATACGTTTATATACCGGGTGGGGAATATGGTTTACAGCCATGAAAATTTACTTTTTCCGTCAGGTAATGAGGATTCAACACATTTTAAGGTCATTGAATTGCAGATCTTTCTCATCGATTTGATTGCACTTGGTATTCGGTTCGACGTGGTCTCCTTTAGCCTTGACTGCGGCTTGTAGACATTTCATTAAGCACCAAGGCACGCACTGTTTCCTGATCAATTTCATCTCAAGATCAAAGAAGAACTTGCTTCAGAAATCTCAGATTCGTGTGAACTTTCGCACAAACCTTTGTCTCAACGATGTACCATATCGAATAGTCCATTAGGCTTAGATCGAGTGAGGATGAAGGCCATAATTCGTTGTTAATGAAGCAAGGCTAATTACTTTCGTACGAAGTTCGGGTTTTCCTTGACGTGTGAGATGAAGCTCCGTCTTGTTGAAAAGTTCGCTCGCTGTTTTTGAAGTGCTACCGAGCTGCACCAAACAGTGGATCGCTATTGTCCATAAATGACTCTCTTTGTTAATATTTGCGCCTTCATGCACAAAAATGAGAGGGCCATGCATGACATTTCGGGCGCCTTGACGTCTGGAAATTACTTTGACAGATTTGATAACGTTCGCGGAACTCCCGTCAAACGGGAGGTTATTTCTGGGGTCAAAATTTGTCCTCGTTAGTGAACAATTTTTTATCACTGAAGAAAATTTCACCTCTCTGCATGCTATCTTTGAGTTTTTGGATGAGTTTTCATGTTCTCATCGATCTTTTTTGCGTAGTTAAACAGATTAAATTAAACCTGAATCTGCCGAGAAAAAATATTGAACTTTAAAATGGTACAATGGATATGCCCAACAACATTTTAAACTATTAAAAATTGAAGAAAACACTATTGGTGCAACATATTCCCCACCTAGTAAATGAGGGGACGCTGCCTATTGAACACCAAATCATATCTTGGATTATTTTCCTGTTGAAAATATACGTGCTGGGAGCAACAGTATCATGGATACAAGAAGCTATATGAGGAGAAACTCAAATGCTGAAAGTGGTGATGCTCTTTGGAAATGACTATCTTGAAAATCATTGCCGGAAAAACGAAAAAGATGCCCAAGTGGAGCTCAAATCATGGCTCACAGAAGAGTTACTAGCCCGATACTTCAATAGGAAACAAGTGAGCAAAACCTAAACCAACACGATGTCACACTTGGTCCATCAAGACGAAAAAATAAATCAGAAGAACAGCTAGTTAAAAGTATTGTGCACTAAATAATCTTGTAATTATAGACTGACCCGACTGACAGTCTTGTTACTCCATCTATCTACATAGCATTAAAGAACTCTGATCATCTTACTTGCTTGCTCGTTTTTAACCGTGCACTTTTCAGTGACAACAGGTGGGAATTCAAAATTCATTTCTCAATAATTCAAAAAATAATTTCTCCATCGTATCACGGCTACGCTTTATTGGGAATAAAGTGAATGAATTATTTTCTTTGGCTGTAGATATTTTTAAGGAAATAAAGAAAAACCAACTTTAACCCAACTCAATTAGGATTAATTGTATTTTCAAACAATTGTGAACTTTTGTAATAAATAAATTAAACTAAAAGTCACTAACTATTACGTAGGCTCGTTTTCACTGGAAATTTCAATTATATATGTACAAGAAGCAGAAAAAGAAACTCACAATTTTTATTGCAAAATTCCTCCCACCTAAAGTCAGTTTTTTTGAGATGCAAACTGAGACGAAAAGAAACACAGATCGATTGTTTTGTACGACACCAGGCAGCAAAAAACTATGTAATAAAAGTATTTGTAACTTGTAACTATTTCCTCTTAAGTTCTGAAGCGCTGAATTATTAAGATCACACGGAGAATAACTCGCGTCTTCCCTTATGAAACATTGATGTGACGCTTCTATAAGGCTGCGTTATTTTGTACTGCCATAAAGCTATAAACTCTGTCCATATCTCATCAAGTCAGGCTCAAGACGGCCAAACCGTTATTCTCAAGAACTGCCATTTCGAGAAGCCAGCAATTCATTGAGCACAAGACGAAACATTGGGCACAGCCGGGGACAGAGTCGGCTGCTGCGGAGACAACCTGGAGACCCTCATTCTGGCCCTGTACTGAACAGAGTACGTTGTGCGTGTGAGATCTGGAGGGAAAGCACGCACGTGTGAACCAACGCACACCTGATAATTAGCTCAACGAATGGGAGGTTTGATGCACGTTGAGTCAAGGTACACATAAGAGGAATATTTAACTTGATTCGTTCCAGTCAAAGAACCGTGAGATTGGCTTTGAATTAGTCGCAATACAAACGAAAGAAAAAACTTTTCCTGATGTGTTTTAACTCGTGTTTGAGGAGTCGCACCAACTTTCTCAACTATTATTCCTCCGCTCGAGTTAAGAACTTGAGGTCACGAAAAGAATAACATCGTAAAATGAACTTGTTTGAAAATGTCCAACTACGTCGTGATTTCCATACATGAGGGGATGATCCGAATGAAAAGACCATAAACTAACTTGAGAACACCAAAACCAAGAATTGAAGAACCCCACATCTCAAAAAACGTAGCCACCAGATCCATCCTCTGTTCTCCGCGCTGGCGTTGCGAGCTCACAACGGGGGTTAGAGTTCATAGACCGCTCGGAGTGTTTGTCTCAGCCCCTAGCCAGAATTTAGCCTTTAAATCCCCACTGTACTCGGTGCATCGTGTGAGTGGAGACCTTGTGGGCAAATGTTCTACAAATTAGACTCTTATACTCGTCAGAACGGGACAGAAAATTAATTACAAATACTTTACAGAATTAAGCGACCGAGCTCATCAATACTTGACAAAACTACGCAACTCATTTCATGGATAGTCAGTAAAGCTCTTAAGCTCAACACGTAGATGATTGAAAGAGTTATACAACTCCACTCGTGTACAACTACAGTGGGACCCACGGCAATAGCCCAGGTAATTTTTCTTCAATGAAATACTTTTTTCCTGGTGACAATTATTTTAACCCAAATGAATAAATTCATGAAGCATATTGCAACATTTGCTCACATTTTATATTTGATTACATGGAAAAGGGGCTCTTGACTTAGCGCGAATTGCATTTTAGGGGAATAATAAATGGCATAAAAGTTAATTCTACTTCTCATAGTAAGCATTGGGCGAAGGTCTTCTACCTGGGCTTGAAGACTACATTTTCTCGCTTCAAAAAAAATCTTTCTACAAGAAAAGGCGCGATCACATTCTGTCAAGGAAACTGAGCAATATCTGTCCTCATTCGGATTCAAGTACAGTAGTTTGTTGGTGTGGCCACCAAATTCGCCACGTTTGGAAGCAATCGAAAATTTTAGGTCCATCATAAAGCGAGATAATTATGATGATGGGCGGCAATATACTTCCGAACATAAGTTATGGAATGCTATAAAAGTTACATTAAGGTCATCGCCCACTGCCACATTAAAGAAACGGACTCATTCAGCAAACAATCGTATTTTTGAGATCGTAGGATATTGGAATAAAAATTACCCACATGTTAATAATATTTGTTCAATTTCAATTTCAATTGATTTGGATTTGAATGTATAATGATGCTTAAATTAAGATGAGATGTTCTTATTCTTTCTTAAACCTTAGTTTTCACTATACGTCATCTTGAAGTAATATCGACGGTCAGTATAGACCTCAAATTTTTTAGAAAATATGCACTGCTTTTCAATATTTCTTGGTACATTGAAAATAGCCACCTAAAAACTCCCATAGATGAGTATCCATAAAAAGTACCTCATGCTGTTCAACGTAATAGTACTTAGAGCAGTATTAGAG
>VOMN01105252.1:0-11855 GCA_014899125.1 Orchestia grillus | reverse complement strand
CACGCTGTGCTCTCTGCACAACTCGTGACTCATTTCCTGTTCTTGGTTTTGTTTCACTTGTCCTCTTTCCCATCCCACTGCGTTCGTAGGCCTCATTTGTCAAGTCAAAATTTGTCAGAGTCATATTTCTAGTCGCGCATGGTCGTGAGAATTAAGCTCCGTGTCTCCCTTCGAAATGCCTGCGATCGTTCACGACGCGAGACGCCATTAGGACGCTGCTTAATTTGCGAAGGAGTCTGTCTGCCACTGCTGTTACAGCGCTCTGCTCTTGTGAGTGCATGCATGTTCGCCGGAGTCTGATTGCATCCTACGTAGATTTTGCCCTCTGATATTTCCCTCCATGCTCAGTTCTGATAATTATTCTGTTTTAATTGCCGTTTAATAGTAATAATGTTGCGTTATTGATTCTTCCTAGTTCAAATTGCCTACTGATATTCTTCTCATAGAGTTTAGGGTCTATAAAGTAAATCGATAATATCTACGCACTTGAATTTAATTTAATTCCATCGAGTATGTTACATAAATTTTCTATTTGCTGCTTAAATGAAAAAAAACGGGGTCGTAGAGAACATCCCAATTCGTACCATTGTTGATCTCAGGTACAGATGCCAAGCTGCTATTCATTTTCTAAGGAATATGATAAGGTATATCGATACCATAACAAGAATTCGGTCGATGCAGGCTGAATTTGCTGATGCACGTGAGCGTTCTATTTTTGATGGATCTGATGAATTGGAATTTAAGAATATAACTTTCATTTTCTATGTAACAGGGTATTGTCCGCTGGTCTTTTATTAGACTCATTGCTTTTGAAAAAAGCATTGCAGTGTGTGCTACTGCTATCTGATTCCTTTCGCACAAATAGAAATGTCAACATTTGGCATTTTCTAAGTTTAGAAACTGTAACTGAAGACTTCATGAGCGAAGTACAGGCATGTATTTAGGTACGTACTTTTTATGAAATTGCATTTATATGTCGTGTTCGTGTATTGAGTTAATATTGTTAACTTACTCTAGAAGGTATGAGAAAACTGGAAATTTGGATTGAAAAAAACCATGCCTTAAAGCTCTTTTTTCCTGGGTGATGTACGTTCAATGCACAATGTTTAAATATCATTACCTAATGAGTTATTCTCATGTTTGCCTTTTCAGGTATGGTGATGGAGGAATGAACAGTGAGGATGCTTCTCAGTGTCGTGAGTTGAAACATACGCATTATATGTTTAGAGACACAACTTTGTGTGGTTTATTTCCATCATTGTGGATTTCCGATTACTTCTCATTCTTTAGATTTCAGCAATTTCTCAATTTGATAATTGTTTACAAATTTCAGTTTGCTTTTTTCCGGAAATCCTGGAATACTTCCTTAAATGCGAGATTTACTCGAGCATCGTGTCGGTAGTAAAACTAAGTTAGTTAACCGTGAGGGTGAAATGTTTTAAATTCCATGTGTATGGTGTCATTTTTATTCAAGTTTCGTTTGTCGTACTTTACTTCATTTTCTATCCCATCATATTTTATTTTCGATTCTAGAAAGCATAAATGCTCATTGAAATTGAAAACTGCCTATCTATCGTTTCGGATTGTTTGTTACTGCTCATAGTCTTGCTGAAAGAATACATGAATAATAAAATATAGTCATACTAATGGGTTATCTGGGCTAGCACACACAATGATAGGCTTCTGAACTGTATTGTGGTCATCAGGCAAGCTTACGTGTACCTGCCTTCACTTTTCGTGGAAATTAATTCCTAAAGTAATCCCTGGTTAATGAATCCCTCATTTGCTTTGTGAAAAAAGAGTATAATTTTTTCTCTGGTAGTTTTCAAGACTAGCGTTTTTTAGACCAGCGTTTTAGGGTTTCTTAATGTTTTGATCGAGATCAAGTGTTCAGCATTGTATTTTCATTTGGTTTGCCTCATACTCAATTTTCAGTTAACCGCATTTTCCGCGGACCATTTATTGCGGTTATCAAAAGGGGTTTCTCGTAAAAATGCATCGATTTATGTTCGAGTAAAACATTGTGAAGGCTCAGTGGCGGAATGTTAGGAAATTCGAAGTAAGGTTTTTCTTTTAAATATATCCATTTCATACTTAGCAAAGTTGTAATAAGAAAACCGTAATATTTTGAGTTTTTTGGAAATTTGCCCCAGTTGTGATCAAAGAACTGTAATGGAAGACAGGATGTTAGGTTTTCTGTTGTTATTTGAAAGGAGTAGAAATCTTCAAGGATATTTTGAGCTGATTTTTCATTACATAGAAAGATTCCTTATGTATCCTGAAAGTGTCGTTGCGTTAGTGTGTGAAGTAACCGTATCCATGAACATGGCATGTATTTTGTTTTTGGGCACCTCTAGAAGTGTGCGGACCTTCCTTGCGTATTGGCAGATATTTTATCGGCACTTGAAGAGTGAGAATGTCGTTTGTCTACCCCATTTTGGGCAGGATCTGTTTACGCGACGATTGCTTTGGTACTTTAATGCTGGGAGCGCCTGCAGTGAAACTTAAGTGACTGCAGATACCGTCCTGAAATATCAGTCACAGCAGGCGTGCACGGTATATACGGAGGCACTTCGAGCGATTGGATGTCACATGCCTATTTTAGGAACGTAGCGTTTTATATTGTTTTATTTGCTGAGGTGCCGTCTCGAGAATTTCGTATGGGATGGGTAGATGTAAGAAACCAAGCGTGTGTGTGCGCTCAGGGAACGACAGTTGATAGTTTGTATGTTGGCGGGAGCCGCTTCAGTTTTTAATATTTTAGTCGCTGCTAATAAGTTTTTATTAATCGCTCACTGGACGTGTTTACGAATACGTGTCGAGACACTTCCTAGTTGGGACCCACGTCGATTGGTTGGACACAAACCGCGTTTGCATTTTAGGATGGCCTCTCATTCGGTCGTTCCAGCGCCGGCGCTGTATACATACCTAGCTTTGGAGAGTGCCTTGTAAGTTAGGAACTAACGAGACTGCTTATGATGTTCATTAGTCCCGTGCTGTTTATCAGCTGGTGCTAATGAAGTACAAGAAGGCCCCTGCATTCCGAGCCACCGTAGTATCGCTTCTTCATATAACAAGCGCCGTGCCGTGCATCCTGCGCTGACTTCTGTAGTCTCAAGACGTTCCTTGATAACTTCGTCCTATACCCCCGTACATTATAAAACAAAATACCCTAGCGTGTTTCCCATATCCAAGGAGAAGAGGCAGTCATGCAGGGAGTGATAATAGTAATAAATTTGTTCAGTTATCCCTAACCACGTCCAGTTAGTTGAAGTCGCCCACTGGATATATTCTGTGGGATAGCCGCAGCTCTGCTCTACACTTCATAACCATGCAAAGAATAATGTAACATTAGAGTGAAGAATTATTTTAAAAACGCCATTATGTATACGGTTGGTTTGATGATATTCAACTACATTTATCTCTGCTGTTTTGAGCGCCAGCTAGTATCTGCTCGAGTACAAATAGATCATGTTGACATTAAATCACGATTTTGCCTGTAACATTCATATTTTAGTTTGGAGATTCCGATTTTTACATTCTAGCTGTTACTGTTGAGCTCATCAAATAATTTATTTTATTTGTCATGTGTTGGTGTTGCTTATATTCCTCAATTAAGTTTCACATGACTTTCATTTAGTTTGCAACCTCTCCCCCCCTGGAAGCATAGCATAGGCAATAAGCTTAGTTAGTCTTGTCTATCGTATGCGTGGGCGGTTGGCATCCCTCAGGGAACTTTGTTAGGTTACTTCAGCCATAGGTCAGCCTTCGGGATGTCTAGCTTTCGTGCCCATTTTTTTCAATTTTCACTTCTACTTCGCTATCTCTTTCTTTTTTTAAATTGTTAATTCTTTAACGCCTCGGAGGACTAAACCGTCCCGTTGCGTGTGGCTGCGGATAGGTGTTCGTACAACGCAGCCTCATACTCTGTCTGCGTGAGGCTGCAGCAAGTTCCTCTTACGAAGCTAAATCTACCCTTGCTACCAAAATAACTTCATCTTGAAAGGGCTCACTGGTTCCTATGCGCAGGGGATCCTGTGTGGGAACGCATCTTTTGCATAGATTGCCCGTTCTCTTTAGTAAATACTAACTGGTCCCTTCTCGTCGCTTTTTTGAATCGCATTTCATGTGGATAGGAGCTCTGAACTAACTAAAATTATGGTACTTCGGGATTCATTAACGTTAATTTTGTTTCCTCCCTCAAGAGCTTTACCATGTGCTTTCTCGAATGATTTTTTTATGATATCGATTTTTCCTAGGAACGGTACATGCGATTCTCTGGCTGATGAGCTCCGCAAGCTTCTACAACTTGCCTCGCATGCGCGTCAAGGGCTCAATTCGTGCATATTTTATACGTAAGCTAGCTCAGCCTTTGGTGTTTCGCGCTTTTTCTCTCAGTGAAAATCTCTTCCTTTACGTAGTGGTATACCGCTTCGATCTCAGCCTTAAAAACACAGCCCGAAGAAAATGCTTCGAGTCGGCTACCATGAATTCCTGGTGGTGTTCTTGGATCAATCAGTTGGACGGTCGTGCATAGCCAAGTATGCCCTGTGCATACTTTCGGTTCATTTACCAAGTTTAGGTTTTAATGATGCACCTTTCAATGATTGGTCTATTCTATGCATTAAAATACCTAATCGTTATCGAATTTCTTCTGTGCATAAGCATAATTTTGAAGAAAAAGTATATCCCGATCACGTCTGCGATTTTTTATCGGTAGATCATGGCAGTAATTATTATGTTTAGGCTATTCTTGTCGTTCTTGTAAATTTAGTTATTGAGCAAGACTGCTGCTCCATTTTCAACTCATGGCTAACCTCTCATAGGCACGTGAGTTGCAATTGTGTTTTATATATTTTAAATTGAAGTTCTGTTTGGTAGTATTTATCTCTCAGTTTAAAAGACTACCCTCATTGGGGGCCTAGGGTAGGCAATAGGGTCAGGATAGTTACGTTTGTCTATGCCATGCTAATATAACATGAGGACTGGCATCCCCTGAGGAGCACTTACGTTACCTTAGCTATAGATAGGCCTTCGGGACGTGTGTCTTTCGTGCCCACTTGGCTTCTTTCCATCTTTATACCTTTTTCGTCAATTATTCTTTGTTTTCTTGCTCTTCTTTCTTAACTTGCAGTTTCTATGCGCAGGAAATCGTATGAGGGAACACACCCTGTGCATATAGGTCTCTCCCAAATCCGGGATAACACGAGTTACTAAAGCGCTGCTCTCACTTTTACTATTGCTACGGGAATGTGCTTGCGTGGTTCCATGGTTTGAATTCGTTCGCTATCGTATAAATTCTTCTATAGATTTGATCACTGCTTTACTGTGCTTTTTATAACTTTAAGTCCGCTCGTTTGGAGTAGCTTGGATATCTCAAAAGGAAGACCCTCCTTGTTTTCTGTAACTACTTACAGGAGGTTATTTCAACCTAAGTGATGAACCCTCTCAACGTTTTTCACAATCACGCCCCTAACTTGCGCCGTAATATGTCTCGGCCAACTGCCAGCGTCATTTCTGCTTACCTGCTAACCAAAGTGCGAGCTTCTCGCTCAGCAACTTCAGTTCTTAGGCGCCTGCCCGGCCCAAGGAGCTGGGAAACTCGGCATGCATTTTGCTGGTGCTCCTTATTGCATTTTACTCCCGAGTTATTTGCTGGCTGATCTACGTGGATAGGGACATATTCGTATGTTTTTTTATCTCTGTCTCTAAAAAAGGGCATTGTTTATGCTGTAGAATGTGGAAAATGGTTTTCGAAACCGCATCTTTTTCCTCTGAAAGTGCGGGGTCACTTCGTATGTCATGTATGATGATTCGAATCGTTAGGTGTCACTTAGAGTTTGATTGCGTCCATCGTTCATGAACACAAAATTATAGAACCAAGAATGTCTGAGTACGAGTACTGTGACCCAAAATAATGGAGTTCCTGCATGCCCAACAGCTCATTTAGTTGTGGCGATGTTGCTCTTTTCCATTGCCGTGTATGTTTAGAGTTTAGACGTCTCCGGCATGAAAGTCATAGAGCGTAAGCAGCGTGTTACTGCTGTACTCATGGGAGCGGTGAGGGCTTGTGAGCGGTGGATTTCTGGTGGCGTCCGTCCCGTCCGAAAGAAGCAAGCATTTCTGTGTGTAGCCTCTGCCAATAATTCAGAGTGGGTGCTTTTGCGCAATTTATCGCTATTTACTGCTTTAGAACCTCCGCTACGGCTTCTGCCTCTATTTAAGAGCCTATTGAAACTGTGACAAATAACAGCGTCTTTGCTTAGCTCAAGTCAAACATTTTATGGCAGGTATTCTGCAAAGTCGAGAGATTATCCTTATGGAGAACGACAGTGTCCAAACTTTGTTGCCATTCAGTAGTGGACTTCCATAAAACCTGAGGATGAGTTCATATAGCGGCGGCGCCTGCGTGGCTCTGGCGGTGCGCAGGCAACCGCCACACGACTTGATGTTTGTGAAGCCACCATCAAGACGGATTAGGGCCGTTACCTGCGATCCTACTGACGCAATTAAAACTCATTCCTTGTCTGGCTCGGCGTCGTGCAGGCCTCTCCACGTATGCAGCAGCCTGGACGTGAGCTATTTGTGGGACGCGCCGACTTTTGTATCTGCTCGCTCTCTCTGTTTGGACCTTTGATGTTTGGAGCCTCTCCATCTGTCATGTCATCGTTAACTTTGTGATTTGAACTAGCAACGCTTATGTGGCTTTGAAGAATTGCTTGGTTGGTTTCTGAAACATTGATCGAGGGAGAACCAACCTGATCGCGCTCTTTCTTAATCACGGTCATTAAAATAAAAGTTCTTCAGCAATTGATCCCTATGTGTAAAATCAAGTTAAGGAAAATGAAAATCCAGTGAGCTTTTCATTAGAAATTCTTGAGAGGGAAGTGAAGAGGAGTTTCTTTGCCCTGTCTTGGAAAGTGGACATTGTTCGAAACGTACCTAGTATTCCTGCCCGTCTCCAGACGAGTTGCTCTAATACTAGAGAACTTTTGTTTTATATTCAGGAATAGGCGTCTTTTCAGACACAGTACCTAGAGTTCTCAAGTGCAGAGTCAATTACGCTAGTTTTACTAGTGCTTTGGGTTCATTTGTTAGTTATATAAGATTTTTAGTCTTTAGAGCTTTAAAAGTTTTTATCTTAAATTTTTTCACTGATATTGCGCATACGTTTTACATGGGTGAGGCTATGATCGTCTTTATTATCAAAATGTATATTTTTTACGTCTCGTCATAATGTTTTACTGCAAGCGACATGAATTTGACCGCAGCAGTAACTAATTTCACTCTTTAAATCTCCAAGAAGTGATTGTGAACTAATAGATATGTTTTAAAAATGCAATAGCTGCAGTTTTTTGCGTAGAACGACTTGTTTCTATTGAAGACGAAATTCTTTCTCCTCTCTAGCAAATTCTTAGCGCTGAGGGACACATTTTATTGCCGTTAACTGCTCAGATGTAAAGTAACGTCACTCCACAGGTAATATTTACGCGGGATTACCAAATACATACTAGCTTCGCTCAGAGCTGTAATTGTACTAGCGGATAGTTTCTCTGAAAGGGTTGATTTTCTGCCAGTTGTGTAGCGTAAGGAAGAGCTGATGCCAAGATCACAATCGGAGGAGTATGGTTCTTGAACCTGCCGTACTCCCAGGGCTCGTTTCCAACGTTGTCCTAGATGTTACTTTCGTTTCCGTGGCGAGCATCGGCAGAATTTTGTCCGTGTTGTAGAATCGGCATGATTTTTGGAGTGAGTCCAGTGTTGTAGAATTGGCTTGATTTTGGAGTGTGTCCAGTGTTGTAGAATTAGCTTAATTCTGGAGTGTGTCCTGTGTTGTAGAATTAGCTTAATTCTGGAGTGTGTCATGTGTTGTATAATTAGCTTATTTCTGGAGTGTGTCTTGTGTTGCGGAATCAACTCGATAATCCTATTACTGGTGTGGTCATATTGCAGAATAATCTTCACGTATGTTTTTAGGAATGGTTTGTAAGTTTTTATTTACGAATTGTTTTCTGTTATCTTATTGTGCAACTGACGCATCGCATTAGCAAGCTGGCTCAAACACGAGTGCACTAATTTGCATTATTTCTTGCGTTGTTGATCTAGCNGGATCTAGCCTTCAAATATTATCGAAGATGCATTGATGTTACACCACTTCAATCCATTTTTTATTCTTCTTCTCCATGAGATAGTCCCTCCTGTCATTGTGATGAGAGCTAAAAGTAGCTTTTCCAGCTACTTAGGTTTTAAACTCTTGTAACAATGTATTGTAATTCTAATGTGCACTGTACGACGTATTTCTTTGTCATAAGTAATATAGTAGTTGAAATTCGTTGACTGATTTTTCTTTTCGTGTATAATGAAAATTAAATTTTGTACTCGTGCAGGATTAGTTGTAAGGATGTGTAGCTTTTTCCGTGTAAGAATACAAATGTTGCGCTTAGTTCCTGTAAGAGTTGTACTAGGAAATTATCACGTTAAATAATAATTATACAAATAATGTTTCAAAGGCTGAAATGTTTTATTAAAATAGCAAATTCCCTGCCGATCTAAATCTAAAGCTGGAATGTGTGCTTCCTGCTTCTTTGTGTATCCATCTTGTGAAGAAATATTTCTTCTCTGGTCCTGTACTGGTCCGACTGTTGACAAGATGGAGGTGTTGACACCTGATGACTGGAGCCTCGGCGCTACTGTGGGTGTTGACTATGTCTCCGTATGTCGCCTGCGTGTTGATACTGCACGTGTGTCTGTGTCACGCTGTCTCGCCTGCACGCTGCAGTGTCACGCTGTCTTGCCTGCACGCTGCAGTGCCACACTGTCTCGCCTGCACGCTGCAGTGCCACACTGTCTCGCCTGCACGCTGCAGTGCCACACTGTCTCGCCTGCACGCTGCAGTGCCACACTGTCTCGCCTGCACGCTGCAGTGCCACACTGTCTCGCCTGCACGCTGCAGTGCCACACTGTCTCGCCTGCACGCTGCAGTGCCACACTGTCTCGCCTGCACGCTGCAGTGCCACACTGTCTCGCCTGCACGCTGCAGTGCCACACTGTCTCGCCTGCACGCTGCAGTGCCACACTGTCTCGCCTGCACGCTGCAGTGCCACACTGTCTCGCCTGCACGCTGCAGTGCCACACTGTCTCGCCTGCACGCTGCAGTGCCACGCTGCCTCGCCTGCACGCTGCAGCGCCACGCTGCCTCGCCTGCACGCTGCAGCGCCACGCTGCCTCGCCTGCACGCTACAGCGCCACGCTTCCTCGCCTGCATGCTGCAGTGTCACACTGTCTCGCCTGCATGCTGCAGTGTCACACTGTCTCGCCTGCACGCTGCAATGCCACGTTGCCTCGCCTGCACGCTGCAGTGCCACGTTGCCTCGCCTGCACGCTGCTGTGCCACGTTGTTTTGCCTGCATGCTTTATCATTATCATGCGCTTCGCCTAAGTTTGTCTAGTTTAATGTTGTGTTATCTGTGCCGTTTGCGCACTCCTTCCGCATGAATCTGTGTCATTGTTATTAGTTTTGTAAAAGATCTGACTGTTGCCGATTATGTCTCATTTTAAAATTGAGATTTCTGGTAGAGACTTTTATTTCAATTTTAATTTATTTCAGTCTTTAGTTACATGCTTTAACTAGGTATTCTTGAGACGGTCTTTTGTTGGATGTTATTGTTATGAGGAATATGCATACGCCATGCAAATTTAATATGTTCGGTGGCTTCTGCTGCATTTCTGGATCTATCGTTCTTAATTATTGCTTGCCTATTTTATTTCAAGCGTGTACTAGTTTTTCTTGAACTGATGATGGAGGTGGAATCCAAAAACTTTTCTAAATAAATAGGATTGATTTTTAAAAAAATTCTTCGTGTTTTAATTTTTGGCAGGGGTAGCGAGCAAAGCAAAATAAAGAAATGTTCACTATAATGGGAACGTATCGTAAAGCTTTAACGATTTCGTTTTAGATCGTTACCTAGCCGTCTGGTTCCCCATTAACACAGTTTGATGTGAGAACATTTGAAATCTCTCATGTCCAATGTTGGCAACGCTTCTCTCGTCCAGTCGTCGCTGTAGAATTATCCTGAGCTAAATTACTTGCTTTTTTCAGTTACAGTTCGATAGAATTATTCGCTTCTCTCATAATCCTTTCATTCATAAGTGTCCTCCTCTTTAGACCATATAAAACACACGTGTTTTATGCACTGTATTATTTCGCTCGCAGTTGATGGTTCACATTAATTTTTCACGGGCATTTGCGGACACAGCTCTCACATGCTGGAAGTCATAACTCATTGAGCGGACGTAAGCTACACCTTCTTCACATGTCCGAGTGTTGTTAAATATTAGGCGTGCGCGTGTGAGCCATACATCCTTGTCTGCTTGATTTCTTATAAAGTGTGCCTATTAAGGCAGAGAGTTAGTGTTCGAGACCCTAGTACCCAAAGTTGAGCCTTGATGGATGGTGCCAATGAACCGTGGCATTGTGCCGTACCCTGCTGTCTCCGCCTCCCTGCCGGCACCCGCTGTCACTCACAGCTGTGTCCTCCACTACAGTCCTCGCCTCTAAAATCTTATGAATAAATAAAATACGTATAGTTTAATATTCTGATACCCGCTTAATGCTTCTTGTGATTTTTATTCTACCGAGGAATGATCTGATTTTTGATTACGGATGATATTATTCGTTTTTTTTTGTCATTTTTGAATAATTGAAGGTGGTAGACTTTGCCGAGCATGTGCGAATCTTGTGGATTGGTAAGAAAACAGAAAAAATATTCACGCTCTAGTAAGTGTAGTTTGTGAATTCTTTTAGCACGTTGATACATTGAAGTAAATTACGATGTGTATTGTTCACAGCTGTTATTACAGAGTACAGCTGTCCGCGGTACAGTGTTAGTGCAGAAGAAACAAATTCTATGGTCATATTTAGCTCTTGAGTACGCCTGAAAACTAATTATCGCTGTTTAGTGCAGCTTCGTGGTAAGCGGCCGTTTTGACTCCGAGAAGCGTAAGGCTCCTAACTTGTTAAAATAGTTTTTCTAGCTTTCCATAACGTAAACCTTACTAAAGCTGATGTAATATTTATTTTAAATGAAAACTCGGAAGACAACTGATGAACTTTTTTTACTCATATATATGAGCAGTAAAATGATTAAGACGTTTGAAAATCCGACGAATCTGGTGTACTATGTGACTCCGCACGAAATGAATGATGGTTGCTACCTTTTGTGTAAATGATCTAGTTTCTTAACGGTTGTTATTGTCGCTCGTGTTTTGATGAGTTGCTACAGGTTTTGGGAGGTATTTGTTTCAAAGTAAAGAGGTAGGCTTACGGTTTTTTGTCTTTGTCAGCGTGTGAAGGCAACAGTACATTTTTAATGCTTCAACGTCACAGAATGTAAAAATCTGCAAAGTTGGTGGTACGGCCAGTTTTCCAGTAATTTCAAGCTTATATACCAAAAAATAAACCATTTTTCTTTGTTTTCGTTTTTTCACATGCGAGTACGTTATCTGTTCTGAGTTTCTTAAATATCTCTCGTAGTGACAGAATGATCCCCCTGCGAGAGCGCCATCTTAATGAAAATTTCGATGGATTTCTGTATTCTATATTTTCGTACTGAATTGTTTTTCCACGTTGTTCTCTGCGAATTGCCCAAATTCCTATCAACTACATTGTGCCTCTGTTTTGAAGTGAATTTGTGACCATTTGCTGTGGAGTGTCTTGCGTTTGGGTGGATTGCGATTCAGGTTGTCATCAACGCCTTATTATGTAGCACGACGTTAAAACTATCGTTGTATGAACGCTCAGGTGTGCCTTTTTTCAAATTACGGTTCCATGGACGAGCAGTGTTTGCCTACACGTG
>VOMN01105248.1:0-14805 GCA_014899125.1 Orchestia grillus | reverse complement strand
GAAGCTGGATAACTTTCTACAAACTATCCCTGATAGGCCTCCCTTGTCTCGCTATCTTCAAACGGCAGAGGGAAACGGTCTCATTCAACAGTTCGCGAATATGCGAAGGAGCACCATGCACACAAAGCGATGGCACCTCAGTGTAGCTCGGGCGCAGAGGCCCAAACATCTCCAAGGTATTCAAGGTACTTTTAAAGGTACTTTCAGAAAGGGACAGCTTGGAAGGCGTTTAAGATTTAGAAATATAGTTGTTATTTCACAATTTAGCTGGCAAAAGTGTAAAAAAGCTATAGATTTCCTTCACAGAACTGGATCGTATATCACTGAAATTCATAAAAGTGTTATGAACGTATGCTTCAAAACAGAAGGGGATTTCACATATATAAAAAGAATAAGCGCGCAGGTCTCCACGCGATTTAATGGTCAAAGCTTGCCGCTGAACATCTGTTATGTTCCCCTCATGGAATGTTTCTGAAGATCGTCGCCCATAAATAGTGAGTTATTTAAGAGGTCTGCTGCTTAGGTACTTTCAGCGAACCCAGTAGTGTGAAACACTTGAGAGAGTTCTGAGCACGTCTCTCGAAATAGTTTCTTGGCGGTCTCAAATTTAGATCTAAACGATACTCCGCCGAAGCCTGGAATAAATCTGTGACTTTGTGTCATCGAGGCAGAATAGTATAATGTAAACGAACGCCTTTCGAAAATGTTATGGAGTTTGGACCCTGGGTAACCATTAAAAACCCGACTTTATTATGGTCACGAAATCACCGAGCATTAACTAAGAACCAGAAGTCCTTTACTCAACAAAAACGGGTTAGTTGATTTACAGTAAAATGTCTGTAGTCAGCGCACTATTAAACCCTATGTATTTTTGTTCATGTCTTTATATGTAAGGAATTTACGTCGAATATTGCACTAGGAATATGTAGATCTTTGCTATACATGTTTCTATTTTCCCAAGTATAGAGATGATGTCATGTTTATTGTTTTAAGGCAGTTACTTGGTGAATTATTTTAACCTTCACACTTTTGTGTGACCAACGGCCGCGTCCTACAGACGTCTGTAGAAAGAAAATCTTTGTAGAGGGTAAAACCGATTGCGTTCCTGTGGAGACGCAGAACCCACCTAGCCATCGGCTCAATCACGCTCCTGAGCCCGTCGTGGTGCCCAGGGAGCGCTCAGTGGCTCGCGCCGCCAGTCGTTCGACGCGTGTCGACATGAAATATTCAGTCCTCGTTTGAGGCATCAAGTCGACCTTGTATCAAATCTCATGTTCTGCAGTTGGAACTCAGTGACGAGCCACTACCTCTGAGGACCTTTGTTCCCTTTGTGACCTATTTTATTCCACAACGCCCATACTACAATACTCAGTTCGAGAGCGCGTTATTTGTGAATACAAGCCCTCTTATCCCCCCAACTGTCGACTACGAAATCCTGTTCCTGCAATCCAAAAATCCACGAACTGGGCAACGACATCGATAATATTGTTTACAGCTTGTTCCCATTAATTTTGCCTGTCTGATTTGTTCTTTTACTTGCATGGTTGAGTCCGAAATTAGGAAAGATTAATAATTACTCGTGATTTTTTCCAGTGAATTGATGACCATCAAATCGATTTTATTTGACTTATATTCATTAAATAGAAGTGTTCACCTGAAAAGAACTGAATGTGTTCAGCCTCATCCAGTTGCAATCGACGGAAGTTCGGTCGCGAAGAATTCCTCTGTGAGAATGTTGTCCAGTGAGAGTATTTACGCCCTTAACGAGACGAAATCCTTTCCTTACTCTCTCGGTTTTCACCCGCGCTTGTCTTATTAGAATATTATTTATCATTTATTTCATTATAATTAAGGCAAAAGTCTCTCGTGGCAACTACCGAAGCATTCCACGAGCCGTTTCCCTGATTTGAGGGAACATGCTAGACATTTTCTGACCAACAAAAACATATATAAAAAATATTCATAGCATTTATTAGGAAAATATCCAGCGACGACAAAGGATACAAAACAAAATGTACTTTAAATGAAGTGAGCCCTTCAAAGAGTCTCCAAAAACTGCTGACAATGAACTGGAAAGATAAAGTGGCATTATCAAGAGCTGGATGTTCAGTGTTCTCAAGTTACACACGCGCTGGGCTGAAGCGTTCCAGCGCGGTGGCTGGGCCGTGTTGCGCCCAGCGACCGTGCCAGATTTGCTGTGGTGGTCTCTCGTGGAGCTCGTTATCAAGCACCACTAATTCGTTGTGCCCTGAAGTAATTTACCAGTGAAAGAAAATGTATTGATACATTTCTTCATACATACATATAGGCAACATAAGCATGTCTAAGAAGTCTTCACGAAAAATTATTTCCGAAGGGAATGTTCTTCTTGCAAATAAATTTATGATTAAGGTGATGGGAAGACGTTCTTAAAAACATTGTTATTTGAATATTCGAAGCCCACGATCGTTTTCAATAAAAATCTTTACAGTACATACCGCTTTACGAGTAATTCAGCCAGAATATAGCTAAGGCAAATGCAAGCTTGAACGGTAAATGGCGGTAATAAAAATAAAGGCGGACAAAAGGGAGAAAAAATGTTTAAAAATTACGTATCACAGTCTGACTACTTTTAAAAGATGAGCACTTTGCATGTCGTTGAGAAACAGCTATAATCATTCATGTACAATATAAGGACTCTAAAGCACCCTGGTAGAAGTCGTGAGAACAAAAACATAAAATACGGCCTCCGTCAAATTTTCAACTTTTTCCTTTGAATAATTCGATGACAGGCACTATTGCGACTCTGTTGCCGTGTGGAGGAATGAGGAAGTGAACTGAGAAGAGCACCCGTGAGATGATTTGACCAGGTTGTCGAAGAGTTTGTTAAATCAAATTTTCTAGTTGAATTGATACCGTAGAATCGCTAACAATGATCGTGTTGACTACATTTACTTGTGCTTTTCATTTCTTCAATGTCAATCTGTGGCACTTAGAAATTAACTTGCTAATTTTTGGTCAGCAAGTTTTTAGAGGAATATTTTCGAATAATATTTATCAACAACCTTACCATAGGATCTCTGTTTTCCTTTAAGGAAGTTCTATCAGCTGGCTTGCGATCTCCCGTTTTACATAAGCAGTTTTAGCTGTGCCCATCGCAGCACGAGGGCTCAACTCCCCGAGCGCTGTACGTTAGGGTCACATTCTGGCCGTAGTCATCGCACAGGTATACTCTTCTTCATCCTTCTCATTCATCCTTATGGAAACATTGTCAGAATAGCGCTTGTAATAAAATTATAATTATCCAAAAATTTTCCATTTTTGCTCCCACGATTTCAATTTGCTCATTTTAAAGTTTTATACTTTCACAATTTATGACCGTTTCTCAAACGCATGTAGAGTGATTATTTACTGAAAATTGTAACCCGGTCTTCTGGAGTTTTTCGATAATTATTCGAAATATTTTAGGGAGTTATGGATAAAAAGAAATTCCTTGTTGATGACGTCGCAAAACAGAAATTCGAGGATAATTGCTATGGGACCATCAGAAGTTCCTCCAGTCATGGAGAGTAAAAATAGGGCCTCCGTCATGGTGTTTGCAGGTGTTGTAAGCGATAGTAAAATCATGCCCCTCATTTTTTCGGAGCATGACTCAAATTCAACTCTGCTGAGTATTCAAAGATTTTGGAAACAGTCATGTTACCCTGGATTAGGAAAACTTACGATCTAGAGCAAGTTATGTTCGTTCAAGACTCATACAGAGCCAGAGCTAAACTGTCCAGAACCTCGGCAACGAAAGATTTGTACTGTTTGTACTTTGAGTTACTCGGCCATCTGGTTCAGCAGATTTGAATCCCTGCCATTGTTGACTGTGGAGTGAAGTTGAAAAGTGTCTAATGATCAACCTCACAGCACGGTTCAAGTTTGGAAGTTGATCATCAAGCGAGGATTTCGACCACTAATGCAGTGAATACTTGTCGCTCATCATTACACCGGCGCTTCCACGCATGCATCACAGCAAACGGACTGAATTCCGAACACTTACTGTGAATACCTAACTTACCTTCAAACTCTGTATTTTTAGTTCATAATGATGAACTTATTTGACTTTGATTTCTTATTTGTTACCGACACGCTCTAACTTTCAAGTCTCCGTAACTTTTTGACACAGCATTTTTGGTTATGCCTCCATGGAGTAAAATGTATTTATTTCGCCGAAATAAAGTTTGTTCAGAGAATTCTGAAACACCCTGTATATTCTTAGGACATAAATAATTAACAAACACGCACTCTATATAGCTGCCAATTATATTCCGTACCGTTTAGTTTTGGTGCAAATTTATTACACCCGCTTGAATGCCTCATGAAGTGTTGTTCCGTTTGACTGGGAGGCTTGGTCATTGGTGACAGATCAATTCCTTTACTGGACAGTTGAAGTGAAATGACTGGGAGTGAAGTTATTAATCGTGCAGTCTGAGAAGCTTCCAAATTTGTTTACTAATTTTATGCAGTTATGCCAGTTTTATTTACATGAGATTGAAATACACTTCTCACTTCCTGTTCCACGATCGATTCCTGTCTTCATTTTAACAGACTTTATGAATTTGCTTCTTCTTCGCAGATTTGTTTTCATTGCTTGTAGTGCGTTCTGGTTTCTAGTCATCAGTTTTATTCCGTAATTCAATCTGTATGTGTAGCGGTGTATGGCAGTCAGCCGGTGTGGTGCAGTCAAAAAGTATGCTGCAGTGCGCCAGAGTGGTGCAATGAGAAAGTATCCTGCAGTGCGCCAGTGTGGTGCAGTAAGAATGTATGCTGCAGTGCGCCAGTGTGGTGCAATAAGAAAGTATGCTGCAGTGCACCATTGTGGTGCAGTAAGAGAGTATGCTGCAGTAAGACGCTGTGGTGCAGTAATAAAGTATATTGCAGTAAACCAGTGTGGTGCAGTAAGAAAGTATGCTGCAGTAAGAGAGTGTGATGCAGCTGTTTGTTGCCGAAAGCAGTCTGACGGCGTAGCTCAGCAGGTCGGGATTGTGAGCTAATGTCGAAAAGTGTGCACTAGTAAAGTCTTCAGATGAAGCTAGCATCTCTATGGAATGAATTATCTTCACGGGTGTTCAATGCAGCTCTAAGTGAATTGGCTACTCAATTTGATTTAAATTTCTTTTTTACTTTTAAGGGACCTTAATTTTTTCCTCTAATTCCTTTCATGCAGGTGCTTGCTGCCAAATGCGTCCGTCGACCTCCTGTTAGAGTGCAGTCGTTCAGGAATAAACTTTTTCTATCTTTACCTCCATTTACCTCCATGTGTGTTTGTTCCCCGAATTAGTCTACAGATCGAAACTCCGCTCGTCTGTTCCTCAAGTGAGCAATCCTTGACATCCTGTAGGTCAGATCGTCGACAATTTTGAAGTTACTACAAACACTCAGCCCTGATTGGGAACGGGTTTTTTGCTAATTCCATGTAGCCTAATATCACCGTAGCCGATCTGCAACATCAAGAAGAACGATTAACTTCTTTCCTCGGTTTATCCTATTTTTTCAGTCACAATCAGCAGGGTCCTCTCAGGAGCACAGTCACCGCGTGCTCGATGTAACGAATGCGACGTGCCCTCCAGCGTGCGAGACGAGTTAGCGATCCGCTCTTCAAGCTTTACTGTCTTCTGTTTTTCTTTATCTTACTGTAGAGCTTTGAAATTCGTGAGTCCTCAATTTGCGAAAGCTTTTTTCACAATACTTATTTGACACCATCAATAGTAATTTCCTAACTTATGTCCTGCATCACTAATTCACGAAAGTCTCAAATCATACCAGGTTACTGACTGACTTGTAAGGCACGTTTGCTAATCGTGAATTAGAGCGTGCTACTGTATACAAGAAGGTGGTGTGCAGCGTTAAAACTCTCAAGCTCCTTCCACTTTATAAGCTTCCATCGCAGTGATTGGAGCTTGTATACTGGCTACAATTCCTACGTTGAGGCAAAATGATAAGATGCATAATTTTTATTATTAACGCTATATAACTCGAAGGTAACTTCATGTGAGACCTAGGGTAGCTGTTATGACCGAAAGTTCTGTAAGCTCAGAGAGTGAGGCTTTCCAACTTCTTCTTTTCTGAGGTCCAGTAGTTGACTAAATAAAATCATTGGGTCTCAACGTGTCTTACGACAGAGGCTGGTTATTTAATGAACTTGCTTTCATACTTTTCTTTAGTTTCAAATTTCTGCAGGAGTAACGCTGCAGACATTTGTACTTGAAGATATCATGTAGCAGTTATGTCATCGCTAAATGGAAGGTTACTGAACTTCAGTAATAACAATACCACGATGGTGTCATATGTAATATAGTTTGTGTATTAATGGAGATTGATTCCATGAATCGATCACAACTGTGATTGATTCGATAAACTACATTTATCAGTGCTAAGATACTGATTAACAATTGTGTTTTGATACTGATGTTATCAGCAACAAACTTTATGGTAAATTTATATGTGCTGCTGCGCAGTTTCGGTCAGAATTATTCAAGGTTTTTGAAGCTATTAGCATTATGGAACATCTCAAATATGACTCTGTACTATATTTTTTCATATCTCAACATCATCCTTGAAAATAATTAGTATTTTTGGGTGTTGGTGCCATTTTGTCTTGCTCATGCATTCTGTCCTTTTTTACCTTCGTTATTCTGATGAGATTACATATTCTCATTGCCACGAATTTTTCGGTAGGTTATAAATACTTTGTGTAAAGTGATCCATACGTAACTCATCGTATTACTAAGTTAATAGAAATAAAAAGATTTAAGGTAAAGATTTCAGGATAGTTTAAAACCACGAAGGAAATATAGTTTTGTTCAAATGTTGAGCTTGAGTTATAATATCTCGAATTGGGGAACGATCAGCCATACTTCTTGACAAACATACGTACACAAATATCGGCCTGCTGGGCCTGCCCGGCGTCTGTGCCCGACTACCTGGTTCCGTAACTGTATACTTGCATGCTGTTTCTTGTTTTAGTGTAACTGATGGAAGAAGCGAACAACTAAATGGAAGTCTACGCAGTCTCAGATTAGGGTACAATTACGAGTTGTGTGCGAAATTTCCTCAGGTTCTAATCACTATAATACGAGTATCCGTTCGTTCTAGATACATTTTAAGCGTCTCCAAATTTATAGAATCTGTCATCCAAAGTTGCATCGGGAGCTACTCAAGCCTCATGTCCCCGACGCGTGAAGGTCTCCTAATGAACAATCCGACAGAACGTGTTATCGGTGATGTTGGTGCAACCTCGGTGCAGGACATCCTCGACGCTTGTGCTGTACTTGTCTTCTAGCCAACTTTGGAGACGGACCCTTATTGGCATGAGATCGCCTTGTTCTTTAGCACTGAGCAGGGCGTGCTGCCCGTATCAGCTAAACATTGAAATAAATACAACGGCAGTAAACCCTGGTGGTGAGGATATCCTATATCCAGGTCAAGCTATTCAACAGGAGGCACACACGTACACTCGCATTGTGCCTAGCTTCATTTCACTCGAGTAACTTGGGTGAATGGGAATGACGCAACTTTTCAACCTATCGCTGCGTGCAATGTTTTTCATAAAACGAATAAGTTACATGTTAAAGGTTTAACTGAATTTTCCAGAATTCACTGAAGAATTATCTTATAAGGGCCAGTCATTCCCTAATAACTTTAGACGAGGGTTCCACCATCGTGGTCTTCGAGATCTTAAATTAAATTAAATTCCCAATCGTCGTTTATAGACTTATGTAATTCCTTTATGTTATACTAGTTTGAGTCTTTAAGATCATTCTTCTTCGATGTTCTAGGGGAAATATAGAACTTGCTCACGCAATTTTCAAGTTAATTTTTTTAGCTCGATTTTGTTGCGCAGTAGAAGCTGCGTAATGCCTTTTCTTTATTGTTACAGCTTTCATCAAAGAGTTACTTGCACAATACTACGTGATATTTTAGGTGCAATATTCCTACCTAGCATTAATGCCTAGCACTTAGGCCTAGCACTCCTGCTTAACACTCCTGTTTAGCACTCCAGCCTAGCATTACTACCTAACATTCCTGCCTAGCAATCCTGCCTAGCACTCCTGCCTAGTACTCTTGTCCAGCATTCCTGCTCAGCATTCGTGCCCAGCACTCCTGATTAGCACTCCTGCTTAGTATTACCACCAAACACTATGCTTGCCACTCCTGCCTAGCATTACTGCCTAGGCCTCCACCTAGCATTCCTCCTTCACATTCTTGTCTCTCTGCTAGCTACTATGAGATAGACAAGTAGAAATTTCCTAAAATACAACAGTTTAAAGGAGAAAAATGCTGGGAGATATCATTTGGCAAGAATGAAATTTACGAACATTTTTAAAAAACTTTTCCCTTCAAATCCATGTTTCATTTTTGTAAAAATTTGAAAATGCAGTTTTGAAAATATTTTTACATTTTTAGAACGTGAGGCACAGAATGCGTGCTATTTCAATTCGGTGAGTTTCAAAAAGAGTTACTCAAACTATTGTCTTTGATGGTTGCAACTGTAAGGAAAATAACCAATTTAAAGCAAATAAAGAATACTACCAACAATATAGTCAGGAATATCATATGAAATATCTCTAGAAATGTGATGTCGTAATTTCATGGAGGCCAATTTGAAGTCAAGTACGTATGATATATTTCACAGTTTACTCATCGACCATTTTATAGACTCATAAGTATAATCGTCCGTATAAATCGAACTTGTGTTATGCAAGATTTGATCTGTGTTCAAATTTTTAGTTTAGGTATCCGACATAAAGTTTAAAGTACTCACCTCGAATATATTTTTAAATTATCGCCCTTCTTCTGAGCTAAACTTCAATCAGCATCTCTCGGCATTATATAGCACGGTGCGAAGCCAAACAAATACACACAACTATTAACACTTTGTCTCCGAAGTGGGCCATGTATGGTACACGAGATCATCTAACCTAACCTAATGTAACCAAAGCACTATCATGTATAAATACAAATTTTCGAGTTTTCATCAAATTTGTGTTCATCAATCGAATAAGGTAGTTATGATTAGAAAGAAAATTAATCGAGTAACCAAATTTGTGAAACTAAAATCCTTCATTTTTAAATTCACATTAGAGATATTTGTCGGCATGTAATTTTACCTGTGTGGAGAATCGTAGACGAAGTGTTAAGCAGATATGCCCACGGTGCGAAGCTAAACAAATACACACAACAATTAAGCAGATCGTGTGCATTACTTTATCTCGACAGAGTTGTAACTCCATCCTTCGCACACCTGATCACTCTGGACAATTGGATTTGATCAAACTTTGAGAATATAAATTCTCAAAAACAAATAATTGGACCTTCAGTGATCAGAGTCATCACTTTCAAAATAAATCGCTGTGCGAGAGTCTTGCAGCGTTATGAGAAAATTAGAGGTTTAGCGTTCAAATGAGAAAAAACGCTTTCAGTGAGTTTCGGACTCTAAAAGGAACCGTTTTAGATAACTGGGAAATGAAGTCAACCTATTAATATCTGATGCTTCATTTTCCAAAATTTTTTGAGGAAAGCCTTGTAATAAATATTGGCAAAAATTCACCAAAAGGTTAACGGTGCATTAAAAGTAGAAAAATATCTTACTCTAACAGCCGTGAAAATCGATGAGAAATTTTGTTCAAAACTTTCTCTGTTTAAAAACGCTTCCATTGTCTCCTGTGTTTTGTAAAAGTCTACATTGTTATTTCATGCAAGCCCACACTACCATAAAACCTGTCTTTTTTAGAAGGCTTATTCTTTCTGCCCGCTGCACTCCTACGCAAATCTCACCGACACTGGTTTACTCTTTTGTTTCCTGATCGCGTACGATAATTTTTCTGTGAAAATTTCCATATCCAGCTGCGCTAAAATCAGTACTTTCTCTTCAATTACACACAATTACTTGCGCCGGCAGCCTCCCTTTAGCTAACCATTCGTGTAGTTTATCTCAGTTGGTAATAATCCGTTCGTAGATTATATTTACGTAGGCCATATTCGAATGCATGTATTCCTTGCGCTTTTCTGGTACCCGTCAATACGCAGCTCTTCCACTCCCGACGTGGGGTGGTTATTGCAAAAACATCACGACGAGACACAGCTGTTTGGTGCCAGCCTCCTGCGACCGTGCATGTTTTTCTATTTAATGGACATGTGTTCCGCAGCTGAGGAACATGCGAGGTGCGATGCCTCGTGCTGTTTGAGCGACGTCCGCAGCTCGTTTGCATGATAGTAAAAGGAGACTAAAGCAGGAGGAGATTCCTCCTTCGTGGGTTATGAAAAAGTTAGCATCTATTTGTTTGTTGGAATCTTTTCAGCCGTGCTTGCTCTATGCAAAGAAGGCGAGCGAGACCAAAGTGGACCTGATTTCGTTCTTTAATGATCCTATCGACTCTCGTAGCTTTCCACGTCCCTGCATGATTTCGATGAATGCTATAACGTTTTCGATCAAATTCTGCTTCAAGCATAGATGAACACATATATCCGCACTGAATTAATAGTCGTCGTGGCATCGGATTTGGGGTGATTTTGAGACCCAATTGGTTGAGGGGAAAGTTTCTGCATTTACGCTCTCAATTTTGTGTATTCGCATTCCGGAACATATTTTGCATCCGCACATCGAAAACACGTTTTTATGGCTTGTGTTCTGCAAATCTTTTCTTTGTGGATGAGTTATTGTAACATTTGTATGTCCATACTTTATTACGGATGTAAATTTTAATGACACTCTCTATCAAATATCAGTTTATGTTTTGCAGTTTTCTTGGAAAACGTTCAGGTTAAAATATTTATCATATTTTCATAATTTTCTTTTTCATTGTGTTTTTACGCAAAAGATATGGAGCTAACTTTGTACGGGAACTTTTTAGTTTATGTGAATATAGTTTTCATTTAAACTATGGATGAACCCTACTCAATATTTGATCGTATTTCAATTAAGAATCATTCTTTCTTCTACTCATTTACCCCCAAATTTGAAGAGAAAATTCTAATCTATGTATCGAAAGTTTAACCTTTCTATTTTAATTTGCAATCTAAACGTACATCTTAATATCTTGATTGATATTCTTATCCCGCAGCTTGTTTGAAGATGTTGTTGCATCGCTGTTATAAATTTGAAGACTCGTTCAAATTGCAAGCCATGAAATATTTTGAGCCGACTATAGCGAATATGAGGACGGCAGAGTCTCGGATGGCACCATCTTAAAAACCGCTATCTCAGCTCCGATAGACTGCGACTTATGTTACACCATTTTTAACCGAGTAAGTCTATTAAAAGAACTATCTAAAATGGTGAAATTCTAGAACTTCTGTGCGTATCGAAAGCTGCAGTTTTTACCTGATGTTTGCTGGAATATACTTTTGCGGTTTCAAGTACTGCGAAAACGGTTTTAATTAATGCGAAATGTTTGACATATGATAGAAAGTAGGAATTGGGCTAATTTATATTCTTTCTGCGATAAAATCGATAGTCATTTAAATGCACTTTGTTTTTCACCGAATACTTGGTTCTCACTCTCTGGCGAAGAATCATGGATGAGGATACTGTATGCAACAAGTCTCATCACACGCTCGCTCCATTTCACTGGTAAAGGAAATCTTCTGCAGGTGTTGTTTGGCTCGTGGAGACACAAGGATATAAAAACAGCTGATGCATATTCAGTCGGAGCGCTCACATTATCTTTCACTGCCGTATGTAAATGCACCTCATGAAAAGTTAGACATCTCTAGTTAAAACAAACTTGTTTTCGGCACATTGAATGAGTCATAATTCTAACTGAAATTTTCTGAGAGCCGCTCACAAATTCTGAACAAAATATACAAAGCATACTTGGGCGTTCATTCCATTTGACTGCGCGAGTTGAATTGCATTATATTCAAGCAATTTAAGTTCTCACATGTTTCAACATGATGCAGCTTAAATTCTCGAAGTGTATTTGACGATCGACGATGTAGAAGCGTTCACGGTTACTAAATTTGGTCGAATAACTACAGGGATTGTCAATTTTTATACAATTTCGTACACAAACATACCCTCGTGTTCTGTTGGGTGTTTTATAAGAAGACGATTAGTTTCAGGAACATGAGTATTATGACATGTTATTTTTAAGTAAAAAAAGACACAACTGCGTCAGAAGAGGCATATCCTGTCGGAGCTTATGGCATTTCCGCATTTTTGTGTAGGCAGTCGGCTTTGTAGAATATAAATTAATATCATAATACGCCGAAAAATCTTGCATTTTAAAAATACTTTTCATTCACTAACGAATAATCTAAAAAGCATAGTTTTAAACACTGAGAATACAGAAAAAAAATTAGATTACTCACCATTACTTCCCAGGTGTATTTATATCTTCATCAACGGTTGCATTTTGTGAAATGTACCCTCGAAATGCAAGATGGGTTTTCTTCGAGGGTTGACGCTGCTTTCGAATGCAGCGCTAACAGCCCGGCGGAGAAAGCATGAAACGCTTGGATGAATCTAATTATCACTAATTGTCAAAAAGTTTTTCTGCAAATACAGAAACACTTTCGTGCTGAGCAGTCGGCTAAGTGGTCGGTGATAAAATTACTCGGAATTGAGCCATTTCTTTCATAGCAAACTTTGCTAAAAGTTTTGTGTGGTTAGTTTCTCAATCATACTATGATCCAACGCTCAAAATGACTGTAAACAAAAGTAATACAGATGTTTATTCATTTACTTGGCATTGGCGCCTCATTTAGAAAGCCGCTTTTGACCAAAAAATGTATCACCCGGAACTCAAGCAAAGCACATTTTTTATTCAATCGTCACATTTTTAAGCTCAAGAATCAACAATGTTTGGATCGTTAGTCGAAATGCCTCGGTAATTACACAAGACAAAACCGTTCACTCGTTTACTTATCTTCTGTCGAAGTATATACAGCGGCAAACCTATATTTCATCGGAAAAATTCAATCGAAAAGTTTGAATACTAAAATACGCATGCTATTGTTCCTAGAAAGTAGCCAATGAACATTCAGCAGTTATAAGGGATGAACGCTGAATGCCATCGAGGCTTAGCAAGAATAAAGTTTTTGAAAGACCAACCAGAAGTTTTTTCTACAGAATCGGAAAAGCGTAATGTTCATGTCCACGGCCAACTGGATATGCGTACTTTGAATAATATAATATAAGCTCAGCATCCAATGGGTGCCCCAGCGGCATCCATCACACTTCTGACCTGTCCATGATGGGTTATTGCGGTTGACGTCACACACGCAAACGAACGCAGAAATAGCTCACCACAAGCAGAGTGTCAGTTTAACATTTAATCACATGTAGATAGGCCATAGATTATAGATTAGCGTAGTTAGGTTTGTCTGTCCAATGCTATGAACTGACATCTCCAGTGGGTTACTGTTAGGTTACCTCAGCTATAGCTAGGCTTTAGGGACTTCTTTCGAGCCCGCTTTGTTGCTTTTCATTTCCAAGCCTTCTTTGCTGATAATTGTTTATCTTTTCTTCCTTCTTTTTAACCTACAGTCAATTTCTATGCACATGGGATCCTGTGTTTGAACACACCTTGTGCATAAATTCCCGTTCTTTAAAGTCGATACTTAATGGTCCCATTTCTTTCGGTGCGAGATAGTCTGAGTTACTAAAGTGCTGCTGTCCTTACTGCTGCTACTACTAGTAACAGAAATATATATATATATATATGTAGTAGTAACATTCGTAATTTTTGTGACCTTTATTTATGTAGATATATCGATATGGGTGTGTAGTGTTTACTTCAATTGCCTATTCACACTATACCTGCTATCCCAAATTACTCATTCATTTATTGTCGCTTATTTAGTTATATACTATAAATTGAAGCTATTTTTCTTTTCATACAGCAGTGCATCCTCAATCAAAAATCTTCATCTTTCTCTGCATCGGATGCCCTAGAAGCCTAGTAGCTATAGAAACACGTATTCTCAAGCACGGCTAAATTAGATAAGAATTGTTAAAGATCGTTACAACGGGAGCAGAAATTTCCCCAGTCTGAACGCAGTTCTGCCCTACGATGTGTCAACGTTCCATTGACTACGTTTTACTGAAGTAATATAAGAAACCATTTATAATTGAATTAGCCAGAACATTCTGATGCGATGTATCTCTTGTCTTGAAGTATTGGTTGGGAAATTTCAAGTTTTTCCAAATAAAGGAGAAAACCTACGGTGTACCTCTTCGCTTCTTTGCCGTGGCCTCACGCTACATAATTCATCTGGGCCCATAAGAAGTTTCTCTCCTAAGTCTAGCTCATTATCTGCCATTCTTCATTTAATATCAGTACTGTGCCAAACGTATATTACTTGATGTAAAAAAATTCAACCTGTCAAATGTTTACAACACTGCTTACAAAAATATTCTCACGCATTCACGTGGTAGTACGCCCTCCAGCGGGCAGCAATATTTCAAGCATGTAATTGAACGCGTAGTGACGGCGCCTGCCCACGTGTGCGAGCCCGTCTTACTCGCGATTATGTGGGCGGTCAACGGACTGTTGAGCTGCTGTTTAGGGAAGACTTAGTCCTGCAGTTACTGGTACGACCCATATGTACATAGGTGCGTGAAGACTCAGTCCTACAGTTACTGGTACGACCCATATGTATACAGGTGCGTAGTCCTGAATTGCCTCAGTGCAGGTGTTGTCATCAGGATAATATCAGGTAATGAATTGTCAAGCATAAAATTACACAGCCCCGAATTCTAGCTCAACTTTTGTTTAAAAAAGTTCTTCTGCGTATGTCAGGCCGCGCCAGATGATGGCCCACATCCTAGGTTCTGTC
>VOMN01105242.1:0-37630 GCA_014899125.1 Orchestia grillus | reverse complement strand
GATTGCTAAAAGGAGACGAGTAAAAGTTACCGAGCCTTCTGAGGAAGTTCGGGATCAGAAATGTTGCATAAAAGGGCCTCCTGAGTTGTAGGAGAGGGTTGCATTGGATGAGGCACTGGCGTCCCTAATATTCATAGAGCGTGGAGAAAATGTCCTGGTATAGAAGTTATGCAACATCAGCTAAATTTTAATCTGTAATAAAAGAACATTTAGGAAAGAGCTCAACTAAGCCTCTGTGCGCAAATAACTATTGTTTGAATTAACCAAGTTCATAAAACCACAAAAGATTGCACACAAACTTGTTCCTGAGGAGAATAATAAATTCATTGGCAATTTCTAACAGAGGCTTTGTGAAATATTTTTGTTTGAGCCACAATATCAACTGGACCTCGGAGGGGGAGCCTATCCCTGGCGGGGGCCGATGGGCTGTGGATTGGATTGCCACAATATCAGACGAACCAATTGAGGGTCTACCGAAAATGTTGAGAGAGACATTTTCGGTAGAATCAAAGTTGAGGGCGTAAGGCTAAACTTACGAAAATCTCAAAATTACAAGATAAACAGTCACTCCCAAGAAAACCCGAATTCGTATTCACTTCTGATTCAATTGAACATTCAGTAAAGTTACATCAGAAACGAGTTAAAAGTTTTATTTTCAAATTCACTAAATAAACACTGCGCGGGCGCACCTCAGCTCGTGAATTAGGAATAATTAAGAATGGAAATGTCAATAATATGAACTATACATAATAATATGTATAGTTATAATATGTATTAATATAGTTAATAACTAACTACTATCGAATTTCCTCAAATGGTCTGCCGTTAGTTACATCATTAATTATGAGATTCTTTAATCAACAATATTTTGTAGAATACTTTCATCCGCTGGACCAACACGGAAAGAACGAGAAAAACTTGGGACGCTCAATTAATCATAATAATAATAAACTCATTTTACGGTGGCTTTGGCCAGCGGCCATTTCACTGTCGCTGTAGCATTTCTGCCAGAGGTACGTAAAACTCGTTCAATTAGCTCACTTCAAATGTAGTTCGTTTTCGTTTTTAGAGAACAGTTTGTTTTCAGCTTCAAGTTCATTTTAAGTTTGGATAATTTCTGTACGCAGTTCAAAGTTAAACGAATTGCTCGGGAATCTTAAGTATCCCCCGAGGATTGCTAAGTCCCCAAGATGCGCTGAACGACAATCCCCTTCGGCGCGTCCCTCTGAGAGGTCAATTAATTATGCCGCGTGGAGTTCACACCCGACAACGCGGTTACGATCAGCAAAAAAACTGACCGCCTCAAACTAGATCTGATTCTCGTAGCACTTTTGGACCCTTCGGGAAATCATTCTGGGACACCGCAAGCCAGTTTTTAATTCATTTCCTTGAAATTATCCTTTGCTTGATGGGAGGAAACGCCAATCTTTTCCAGGTTTTTTCCGTCACACCACCAAGTCCAGGCCCAGCCGAGACAGGATGTAGGACAGCTATGAAAAAGATAATAGACGTGAATGTACGGCTTTTGTTATCGTTGCAGTCACGGGCTGATGAATTTTATTGCATTGCTACACAAAATTAGCCATCACGAATCGAACTCGTACACGAAGTCCTATTGGGTGACGTACAAAGCCTACAACAGCCACGAGGACGTATCGGAGAACAGTAATGACGACGTATCACAGAACAGTAATGATGACGTATCGCAGAACGGAAATAAAAAGAACGTGATGTTGTAAAAACAAGATGATTCCAACTATCAGAGGATTTAGTAACTGATTCACTAGGTAACTGTATTTTTCAGAGAAAAAGTTTTCTTCCCATAAGAACTATTAAAATCTTCTCCTTGACGTTCTTTTTAGCATTCATTTTCCCTATCTATCTCTATCTGGCAGCCAATGGAAGAACTTGGAACAAAATTCAGAAATAAACACACATGCGGACGCCAATATTTATATTTCCGCTGAATATAACGAGTTAAGAACGCAGTCCATTTCATATTCTGTTTTAGACACGGCTGAAGCTCCGGCAATCGTTCGGTTGATCCTCTTCAGTGATTGCGGATATGGAAAAATGACTATCGCTCTCTTCCTCTCCGACAGCCCGTTTCCCAACAGCGCCAGAGGTCTCCATGTCATGGGAGGTCACAGGGATCCCAGCTCCAACTGAGAGCTCCGAATTTTTCTTTTCCAAGTCCGGGGGGCTTTCCCAGCCAGTCAGGTAGCTTGGAACGTTCAAAAACGGGAAGTGTAAAAAAAAATACTACGCCGCTCGGCTCACACGAGCGTTTTCTCGATTCGGTTTGTTCAATTAGCAGCCACTGGATCACTCCGTTCCTGTGACTATACGCTAAAGTAAAATAACGTTTTTATGTGACGAATGGTAGTAACTGAACTCAGAACTCAGTTTTGGGATACTTGCTTGCGCTTAAATACTTTAAACTACCACTATTCTTTTGACAGCTGTTGTTCAGAAGTATATAAAATTTTTGACCTGTCACAAAGCGCTGAAGAAAAGCTGCGAATGAGCTCACGAATTCAATCCTTGATCAATTTTTGACGAAATAAATACTCTACATTACTCAATTACGAGCTTTCCCGATCTTAATATTTCCTACAATAAAGATATTCTAGGTATATAATTTCAACTCAATGAGTCTAGCAAATCATTTTTGATCATAAAATTAATTTTTCGACGAACTAATTCTCGGCTGTTAGTCATTTCGACCAAGCCGATATAGCATTTTTCATGACTCGGTCATTTTCGTGACTTGAAAACCACAAACAGAACTGAAATTCTGTGGGAAAACACGCATGCCTGTTTTTGTGCACGCGGCGGCGGAAGTTCGAGTGATGAAATCTGAGATAAAACTGTTGGATTTGATGCTTGTTCTGCACGAATGCATCTGACTCATGCAGACCGAATTATAGTTCACCTGTGCATGCCTGCTCGTGTTAATAATTCCCCTGAAATGTTAGGGAACATTGATGCACGAGGTGCTCGAATAGCATCATAATTGTGTAGTTCAGTATGCACATAGAACGGACAGGCATGACGAACATTTGAGCAGGTTAATGTCTGTGAAATTTGGCTTCCTTGTCGTGGTTTGTTCGTAGAACCGAATTCCCGTCTTTTGTAGAGCCATTTTCCTGATTCACGTAGGAACTTACTTAAGTATAACATGTATTCAAGTTCAAAATAAACAGGTTATGAGCTGGAAATGTTTTCATTAGTAATCCACAAGTGTCCTTGATCCAGAATACTACGTAGAAACAAAAAGTGACAATAGTGAGGTTATATTTCACAACGCCTGATTTCTTTCAAATGAAGACTTTCTGGACGAGTTCAGCCGTGCATGAGATAAACTTTTATTTTCCCGAAGTAGATTACGCTACACAATTCTACGCGCGAAATACATCAGCACTGACCATTAGAAATGATAATGTTCGAAGATAATGAATTTAATCATTATTTTAAATTAAAGATAAAAGCATCCAAACACTGATTTACACGAACTCGAGAGGAACTATTCCAAATGACTGGCTGGAAGAATTGCCGGTAAACTATAAATTTGAAAACTTCAAAGTAATAGGAAAGTTTAGAACGTAGCCATACCATCACACCACAGGGCACACAAGTCTTCGTTAAAATATCAACATTTTTTAGAAAGGATTAAAAATCCTCCTGATCCGTGCATCGTTAGATACTCACTTGAATCTGAGTGAGAAGTGTACAAGTACGGTTTTAAAGAATATAAAACGTGCGTTGAATATAGGTACGTATATTAAGCCTCTTAAGTGGAGGATCCACTGCATTATTCATGTAAATTTACTGCACCTCGTGTTTTTACCGTATTTATAATGAGTCAGTCCATGGAAATTCACCTGCCACTCTGAAGTAAAAATTCACACATCATAGGTTAAAGTAACTCCAAGGTATCACCTCGCTACCTTCATTGCTTGTTAATCGGTTCGGACGCACAATTCTTCCAAGCTCAAAATTCCCTGTGCGTGGACTACAGCAACGCCAAGGTCTCGCCTCACTACCTAGGTTGTTTGGTTAATTCAGTTTGGACGTACATATATGTGCAAGTTTCAAAATTCACTGTACATAGAAAATAACTCCAAGGTTTCGTCTAACAACCTCCGTTGTTTAGTTAAATGAGCCTTAATGTATATTTTTTTGGTTCAGAAACGCACATAAGGGAAATGATATCTTCACAAAATCTGTATCCGAATTTGCCTGCAGCCAATTCGGGTCCGAACTCTTCCAAGCCTGCGGATGCTTTAAAAGTATTCACGTAAAATCCCTGCTATGTTTTGTACCGGAGTCTCGCTAACAAAATTACGCTTTAATGACTTACGCGCCTTGATAGAGTTTCGGACCCAGTCAACATTCTCCAGGGTCTTCTGATTGTTGAAATATTCAGACAGCAGCGAGAGAGCTCAGCAGAGTCTGTTTTCGTATGTTGCAGCGTCAGCTCTTTCCAGCTTTTCAATTTTGCGCACAAGTTCATGAACAGATTGCGTTGGTACACAAAAATGTTCCTGGATGATATTGTGGTGCAAGCAGAAAATTTCACCGCTTACTGTCTCATGATCCTGCAAAAGTATTTGCCTTCCCCTGAAACAATTCTTGCCTTTCCACCAAGGTGATCAAAAATAATATCCGTGTATTTCGACTCCGCTTATGTTTTTTATTGCATTGCCCTCAGCAAGTCCTGTTTTCAAATTACAGGAATTGTGGCACAAAAATAGAGAACATTTTTTTGCTTCTGGTCCTGCGTTTCCAGACCATCATTCCGGTCATCGCACAATCCCCCTCAAGGCAATTTGCTTGTCGGAGGAGAATCTCGGCAGCAGCAGCAGCAACAACATTTGGGGACCGGGAGACTAGTGTGAAGAAAACCACAGTCTCATGTTGACGGAGTCCTCGAGTCCGTCTGGTCTGAATGAGGCACACAAAATATCTGGCAGCCAGCTGCTGTCGAAAATAAAAAGACCTTACACTTACTCGTTCTGACCAAGGACGACATTTCTTACTCTCATGAAGTTAGTTAAAAGTAAGGAAGTTACGAATGCACATATTTTGAACAAAAATATGCGGATAGAACTATCAAAGAGGAAAAGTTAAGAGCAAATTTAACCGAAAAGAAATTACTGAAAAAAAACTAAATAACTACATTATACTTTACAAATATAGAACATTTCTTGTTCATCAAAATATCAAGAGACCGTTGTTTAATTATGGGTATCAGCAACATTTGCTGCTGGCTATTGCGTATAAACTCTACATTGAGATGATAAAAATTGTGCCGAGACACATTTCTGCTAAGGCATCTACAAAGTTTAATTAAGACTTTGTATTCGGGTGCAGCTCCAACAGCCCAAGTTTGTCGCCCAGCAAACAAGGATCGAACTGCTTAAGATTGCATGGGACTTGGCAGACGTAACCATCCCAGAAGTACGTTATGTGCAACTATTATTGCAGTCTAACAGTGAGTAATAACTGAAGAGCAAATAATTTAAGGAAATTAAGCGGAAGAAAATGAAAAACAGTGAGTGGGGCCATAAAATCAAGCCCATACAAAGATCAATCACGAACTGCTGAGGACTCTACTGAGGGTGGCTGTGGTTAGGAATAATGAGCCAAGCGCTCTCAAGCATGCAACGTCCGTCTTCCTGCCGACCACTTCCAAGTTTCTGCGAACTGTCCTTCTGGCCAAAATCTGTCTCTGCACGCGCATTTTTTCCGAACGATTGAAGTATGAACGGTCAGCTGAAACTCGCGTCCTGCGAACAACTATTATTCGATGAATTTTTTCAGTAGCAAAATACTCGACTATAGAAGCAAATACCTTATAAATAGACAGTCAAAAAGTTGAACAACATTAACACAGACGTACATCGCGAACAATATTTGTTAAACATTTATTCCATCTAATTTAGAACCTCTATAGAACCCTTGGTCTTCACCTTACCCAGGCTTTCGGATCAATTAATAACCCATACCAATCGGAAGGTTACCCTGCCCGCCATTTCAAAATAATTCACAATAACATGCTGCAACATCAGTCATGTGCCACTAAATCGATCTCAACTTCGTGTTCTCAAACTCTGTTCATTTTAGGAACCTAGAATCCAACGACAAATAAAAAAGTCCCTAATTAAGGGCTCTGACGGACAATTTAGGGATTAAACAATTGCAGGGAGTGCTAATCTTTCAACTGCACTTCAAAAATGTTCGAAAATAATGCATTAATACAGTACACTCCTGAAACCGGGAGAAGCCACAACAAGGAAACAGTACGTAGACGAATGTATCCCATTGCTTCGGTGACGTATAAGTTCAACAAAAAATATTCCTGGAATCAAACGAGTTTCTGAGCTAACGTCAAACTTGCCAAAAAATTCCAGCGATTCAGAACAAACCTGAATTACAACATACGCACTAAACAGTTGGACGAGGATGCGATCTCACAAAATCTTGCTGAAAAAAAAATATTATACTGCTTGCTTCAGACATCACGCAACTGAAAAAATGACGTTTCTTGTATGAAAAAAGTGAGTTCAGTTAACGTTTTGAAATAGAGCTCAGAAATATAAATAACAATCTCAGACCTAAATAGATTTTCTTTTGTCTTAAATCTTAAAATTGATATGAAAACAAACTAAAACTGTAGCATTTTAGCCCAATTAGAGTTACGTAAGTTGCAAATTGTCACAAGTTTATGTTTTCGAAGTTATTTCTCCATTTATGAAATCTGGCAATGCGCCTTGACATTGGTCAATCCAAACTGTAGCAATTCCGACGCCTTTTGTTCGGGTTGAGAGACAGCCTCGCTCTGATCTCCCACCATCCTGCGCTGCCAGAATTCGAGTTAGGCTGGTAAACTAGTAACAACCACCCATGTCTTCACAACAAGAGCAGGTTTTTGCCAGCGCAGCTACAGCAAGTCAAGTCAAACAAGTCTCCGGGATATCTCGACCTCTAAGTCCTTTCCAAGCAACGCTGCTTGCTTCTGCAGCAGCAACGGAACGACACAACATCAAACACCAACGAAGCTCGCTGGTACTCGCTCGCAAATGTATAGAAAACTCTAGATAAAAGAACGAACGTCTAATACGGTGAAATTGTACTAATAAGCCTCTGTTATTTAACCAGTGATGCATTCGTGTGGACGAGCTATGTTCACCATGCCCATGAACCTGCATTTGCGGTCCCACTTAAAGCAACACCTGCAAAAAGCAGATACCAGGGCTCAGATGTACACACCTCAGGTGTTGGGCTGGTGTTCAACGCCTTGGCATTGACAGATACAGATTCTTAAGCGATTAGTCACAATAAAAATTTGCTATAACTATAGAAGCATATGATTTAGAAAATCTGTACTGTACATGTAGAGAAGAGTACGTATGTGCAGAGTATATGTACAATAAATATGTACAGAATTTTGAGGCAAGACGTTCTTGTGGTAGGCACTCCCACAGTGTACCTGACGAACCCTCTCCTGCAGAACAAAATTACTCGGTCAACCATTCCATGATGTCTCAGGCCGTGACTTGCTAAATTTTATTATACTCTAAGAAATATATTCAATCTCCCAACAAAGGCACCGGCATTGAGTCGAAGATTGAAATTAATTTCGAAATATAGTGCAGGGAGCTGTTTTATGTTTGCCGATATCAGTTTCCTTCTAGGTTTGTAAATTGCTTTGCATCAAGAAAAAATAGTAAGGCCACTTCAAACTATGTATATAAGCCATTGATATCTTTGATAATAATGCAATATAAAATAGTATCTCAGATCGAACACGGTTTGACTGTCAACTAATAATTCGAAATCCTGGTCTTCTGTTTGCAAGGTAACGAGATGGGATAAACTTATTGTTGATTAAGGTAGAATATTGGTGTGGAGCCTCACAACTCGTTGACGAATATGGACCTCATCCTTGGACAGCCCAAGGTCTCAGGACGATACCCGCTCTGATGCACACCAGACTCCTGCGCCATCTTTTCCCTGGACGCACAAAAACGCGGTCTCTTAAAACCGTGGGCACCTAGAAACTTCCTAAAACTCTCGACTTTTTGACGATGTGAGAGTTGGTGGATATTATGCTGCAAAGTGGGAGGGAATACCGAGTTAAATAATATTCTTTTGTGATTAGCAGAAGTAAGAATTTACTGAACGCAGCTCTTACTGTGTAAAATAAGTTCAGAAGTCGGCAAGGGGGACAATACATGATAACCAGGCTGCTGCCTAGGCGAGTTCGCTCCGGATTAGAGTAGGTGTGTGGCAGAGCGCGTCTCGGCTTTCTAGATTCTTATTAAAAAAGACTTCAGTCAATTGTGGCGTGTTTCTCGTGCTTTTGCAAGCAAATAGAAAGTCATACTGGGCGTTATTAAGTTTACAATTTGTTCATAGGAAACAGCATTGTGCAAAACTTTGCTTAATCTTCCGTTACACTCGCTATCTACTCTCAGAATTGACTTTCAAACTAATAAAATCAGTTCAGCAAACGTCGCCAGTCCATGGCAGAATTTTCAACTACCGAAAGTTAATAGTATTGGCTGATTTAATACGTGGTGAAATAATTACTTTAATATTCTAAATATTGTATAAAAATTAAAATAAATACAAAATTTAAGTAAATGGTGAATGAAATGACAATTTGTTTACAATGGGAGTTGAGAACCTGAAAACATGTGGTTCCAGCATGATTACGCAACTACACATATGTAGCAACAAAGACTCATTACTGAGGATAGGTTTTTCATGTAATTGAATTTCACATTTTCGCGATGTTCCGTAGCCACTCCAATTTTTAGGGTGATCATGAGCTAACTTTTTTCTCCCAAAATATTTAAAAGAAAAGTTTACGTTCGTACTTCATGTACCATTCAGAAACTACAGCAAATATTCTTTTGAAAAATTCGCTAAATTACTCCACCTAGTTTGAGAAAAACTATGCATAATACTAAAAAATAAGTTTACGTGAGTTAAAAATGATAAAAGTAAATATAGCAGCGCTGCAGTAACTCCATGTCGTGCAAAAAGAGAAGGGACAATTTAGGGTCGACTATTGAGAACGAGGAATCTATATGCAAGGTGTGTTCGCATGCAGTATCCTCTGAGCATAGAAACAAAAGGTTTATAATGTAAAGGAAGAAAAAACAAAAAAGATATGGCCAAGACTGTGTGAAACCTGAAAGAAATAAAATGGGTGTGGAAAATAGAAATCCCAAAGGCCTCCCTAAAGCTCAAGTGATGCAGTATACGACAGACAAACCTAAATATCCTAACCATTTTGTCTATCTCATTCCTCCTGTGGGAAATTAACGCAATAAGAATGAAATACGAATGAAGGAAACTATTCCTGATAAAGAAATTCTCACTATTGACTTTTAATGGGCAATTCACCAGGATTCTTTAGGTGAGTTTTCGTGGAATAAATGTCCCAAATTTCAAAGTGACATACTCCACCATATGTGATGTATCTACTCTACGGATGTGCAACGTAGTTCAAGGACAGCATAACAGTGCCAGAAGTTAGACGACTATATAGTTGTGCAAGTAGCCGGTTCGGATAAAACACTATTGAGATGAAAAATAGTTATGATTGTATCTCAGTAAAACAAAGAACCACCGACCAATTTGCGATAAATATTTAATGATTCCCAAGCGAAATTCTAAAATAAAGGAAGAACAGGAAATTACCGACGGAATTTAAATAGAATGAAATATACTTAAACGAAACAACCAGCTTATTGGTCGCAAACTGAACGGTATCAAATGTTAAGAATAAAAATTCAACACCAAAAGCAGTGCTAATGAAAACAATTGTTATAAATGAATACGCGTAATTCGATGATGGCCTGAGTTACAAGACGTCCTGGGACACAACGAAAGTCCCCCGCAACTTTGTGTTGTATGACGACAGAAGCATTAATTTCGTGCTCATTGCACTGAAGTGATGCGACATACAAGAAAAACTCCGGGTGGACTGTTAGATGTATTTCAACTTCGAACGTTTCCACTATAAATCAAACGTTATGGTACTTTGCATGCTAGATTTGCGATGAGTTCCTCGCTTGGCGAGCAAATTACATCATTCTGTTGCGTATGAAGGGAACGGCTGGCGCGGCCCACATCTGGCGAACGGCATTGGATACATAAAGCTTTCACTCCTCCTTAAATTACGGCCTGAATCGGTCGGTATCTTATGTTCTACGTTATGTCTCGTAGCAGCTTTGAGAAAACAATCAATCGTGAAAAAGAGGAAATGAGGATAAGGAGAAGCAAAGTCATCAAAAATATTGCAAAAGAATGACCGACAGAATTGTTGTTAGTTCAAATTGTGTTTTCTAGTGCGAAAACGCTTCATTTTATTACGCAGTCCATCGTACTCAAACTAAACACTATATCGATATCCAAGGAATTGAAGGCAAACTCGAGCCGTACACGAATTGAATTCATATTCTACAAAATTGAGCAACAAAATAGAATTAAAATTAAATGCTGCATTCGGAGCGTCGACGTGACTGATGAATGACCGTTCGAATGTAACAGTTTCGTATCAGAGCTACCAGAGCAGTCGCAATCCTGGCCGATTTCATAAAAGAAATAAAAGAGATAAAAGAAAAAGAATCTTGGTCTGGCGAGAGAGACTGACCTCGCCATCCGACAGCAGGACACGAGGGCTGGAGCCGTAAAACTGGGGCCTGACCCTGCACCTCCTCTGCGTGCGGTCACCTGCTGCTGTGCAGAGCACGCTGCCCTGTCACGTGTTCTGAACACCAATAAATCATTCACCACGTCGCTGTGTACACACCTAACAAGATTCCAGTTTTCTCTCCCTGCACCTCAACAGCATGCGGTCACCTGCTGCAGTACAAACTCATGTGGACGATCGCAAAAAAGCGCTCTTACTACGCGAGATTGAGTTTCAAAAATCACTTTGTTCAAAATCTAATTTACCGAGTTTTGTGGTAAAAGGATTATGCGTGTACTTGCAAGTGACAACACCTTCACTTCCTCATAGCTCGTACGGTCTAAGTTGAAGTCTGGCCTCAATGGCAAGAAAGTGATCAGAATTCCCATTCACGTGCTCCTGCATCGGGCGGTTTTTTATTAAAATATTCACACAGTGCGAGGCATGTTGATCCTATTTCGGCCGCACCGTAACGCATCACCGCCAATGCCGCCTGATGTTTACCTAAGCCACGCTCATCGTTGGAGTCGCCAGAACAGCGACCCATTAAATATCTAGAACAGCGACCCATTAAATATCCAGAACAGCGACCCATTAAATATCCAGAACAGCGACCCATGAAATATCCAGAACAGCGACCCATGAAATATCCAGAACAGCGACCCATTAAATATCCAGAACAGCGACCCATTAAATATCCAGAACAGCGACCCATGAAATATCCAGAACAGCGACCCATGAAATATCCAGAACAGCGACCCATGAAATATCCAGAACAGCGACCCATTAAATATCCAGAACAGCGACCCATTAAATATCCAGAACAGCGACCCATGAAATATCCAGAACAGCGACCCATGAAATATCCAGAACAGCGACCCATGAAATATCCAGAACAGCGACCCATGAAATATCCAGAACAGCGACCCATGAAATATCCAGAACAGCGACCCATGAAATATCCAGAACAGCGACCCATGAAATATCCAGAAAAGCAACCCATGAAATATCCAATGCTGAACTTCGTCGCGCAGTATGATGCAATCGGCCGTCGAACATTTCCATTATACCATAAAAATGAAGCCACCGCTTTCTGTATGTATGAATTATTTTTCAATATTTTCCTACGAAGCTCTCTGATTGGTTTCTGTTCACAGTTATTTCTTTTTATCTCAAGCAAGTTGCACCCATAAATTAAAAATCAATGAATAATAAATTCACGAGTTCGTCAACAAAATCACTGAACCATGGACTACTTCCATTATAACAAACTTTTCTTTATAACACTTCGGCTAACAAACATCCGAGTCCCTTATACAGACAGCTACCTATGTAACCTTTACCTGCGTTCTTAGCTTACATATGACTGAACCATTAATTGTTCGAACACACTGTACAAAGACAGTTCCTTCTTCAGATGACCTTTACCCGCTCTCTCCTGTTACGACTGTCTTTTTGCTAGGATTACTCGAGAGCTCGATTCATGCCTCCATATCAGTGACAGACAAGACATCTCACTTTGCGCATACACACACAAAATAATTTTTCTGAGCGATAAGTTAACAAACAATTCGAAAGTGAACAGCATTTAGCTTCGGTTCATTGAAGACCTCCATCCCTCAATCAGTAGAGACAGAGGCATGTAATACTTCGAACCAGACTCATAGCTTGCGTAGCTTCAACACATGCTAAGTTTCAATAAATCTTCAATGAATCACTTCCACAAAAATAAAATACAATATACAATCTATTATTTTAGCAACAGTCATTTTCTAGGATGAACTACACTTTCAGCTAAAGAGGAAAATATGTTACGTCAGTGAAAAGTATTTAAAATGTTTTTAACAAGATAGTTCAACATAAATTTCGCTTTCACGATTTACATGAAGACAGAATTACCCACGCTCTGAACAACACACACCCGGAAAAATTGTTTTATAGCGACAAATTATTCAAAAATTCTACCAAAGGCACAGCTCATTAATTTTATTTTTTCAACTTCCCGAAGGAAGAAAAATGCCGTCGGAGAGGAAGGCAGTTACTGACTCAATAGAGCACAGAACTAGTGACAAATCTCCAAAATTCTTTGGAAAACATTCATTAGTCACATACTTTAAAAAAGATGGCAAACGATTTGTTCTTCAATAAAAAACGATCAGAAACTCCTATCGAATGAGGGAACATGTTCTGATAACCTTGGATACTTTGGTGGGAGTCGGGCGCTCAGTCCCAGACCACACTCGGGTGTGGCTTTTTCATGAAAACATTTTTTATCTTATTACAAGAAAATCCCTGCTCGATTTCCTCGTTAGTAATTCGGATTGTTTTCCTGGAAATCGAGAGATTCTCGGTAGAAAATAAACTACTTTAAAACTATACACCGAAAGTGAAGCCTGGCGCAACAGTTTTTTCAATACACCGAGTTCTGTCAGAGCAGGAAACTCCCCCAAAAGGAAACGGAGTGCAAGTTTCCACGAAGGAAGAAGCTAAAATTCATGAGAACACGCATGAGCTCTAAAACGGTCTCGGAAAATAATTATCGGTTTGGCCCAAAAAGAAATCAATCCTGGAACGTTCTAGTTTTCACACACGATAGTGCACTATATAAGTTTCACTAAATGAGGAATTCAGAAACTTTACGACAAAGTTCAAATTTATTGCCAATGACATCATGTTAGTCAGCAATCGTCCTCAAGAATCTTTGAAGAATTATACAAATGTTCTCTGGAGTGTTCTGCACGAAATGTGATGCAACTCCCACGGGTTCGGGTTGAACTCTGTGCTCTACTCGCACTCCCATTGTAGTTGACACGGCGGTCTGTGACAGCCGACAGGGCTACCAGTGCCAAAAGGAGTCGAGTGCAAATACTGGTCAAAATAGATAGGAGAGTTTACGTAAGCTCGTGCAAGGGAATAGCGGGCAGTCTTCTGGCATTAATGAATGCATGTACCTCTTGCGTACTATTCTGCAATACATCTAACAATAAATTAAATGAAAAAATCGTGAGCTTCTAAATTTTGTAGAAAAAGATGTCGAATGATACTAAAAATATACGGATACATTAGTTATACTTTTAAAAGAAATTTATCCCCCATTTCATAACTGTTTAATCTCAGTGATCCAACCTTTTCAAGACTATAACCGTGCTCAAATAGATTCAATTAATATTAACAAAATATAGAATTCAGGTTCATATTCATGCATAAATTTTGAAAAATTTACATTTTCAATCGTAAAGATACTTAGGATAAGATAAGGTTTAGACACCACGAAAATTCTAACGTGACCAAAGTCGAGTCACTGCAGAATAAAAGCAGGAGACTACCGCATATATTATATGGTCTATCACAAGGCCAACCCTCGTTACCGCAGGCTCCCCTCACCCACCAGAGCGATCCTCGTCTTTCCTTGAGATGAATTTTAGGATCCCCAACAATGACTCCACGACGCTCAAAATGCGCTAGTGAAAGTATGAATGTCACGATAACTGAGTTTTTTATTGGGGAGAGCGCGTTTCATTCTCGTATGTTCATAGATTGTGAAGAACCATAAACGAGTCAGTTCAGTGTTCAGAAACCGCAGCATCACTTCACACCTGGGACCGTTCCAGCCCGCTATCGCCTCACTCGGAACTGAACGTCCACTAACGGAAGCCGTCGCGCACCGATGCTGGACACAAGATTAAGCAAGAAGATTCTCTTCGCGAAAAAGCTACATGGCCGGACGAAATCTTTGAGCTAAAAAGAACGAAGCAATGCATTTTAGGATTGCTACGCGGAGGAACTTCATGTCCTTACAGCCATTACACTATTCATTTTCTGCGAACCAAAAACTATCTTTCCACGTCAGTGAGAATACTGCAAGGAAAAGGTCTCATCAGTCCATGCAAGTTCCCTTTTACATTTTTGCAGAGGCCAAAGAGTTTAGGCCGAGACAGCTCCTTCCGCACCTCGGACGAGGTAATCGCACCCCCAGCGGGAGGTGGAAAGCGAGGCCCACTCGCCAGTTCTTGCATTAAACAATGCCCAGTTCAGAAAAAAAAGTCAAGTCATCGCAGCTATAAAGATCGGCTTTAAGATACAAAGAACAAAGCTCTAACGGAGAAAGGCCGTTCAGAACTTCAAATGAAGAGCTTGTTGAGTTACTCCGAGATCCCCAACATGCGGAATAAAATGTTCGAGACTGCGCTAAAGCGGCGCCATTGAGAGCGAGAATGTGCTCAAGAAATTCGAAGCATTTTGCAGTCCTGGTCGCCGAATCTGGATTACAGGAATTTAAGCCTAAAACTCACTGAGCAAAGAGCAAATAAATGAATAATTCGGAGTCATTAAGATAAAAACGCACTTAAGATGTGAGATAGCTTAGAAAATATAATTTCATGCGGAGCTTATGTTCTCTTTTAAATGTCAACTAATTACAAGTATGCTTACACTTCAGTTGTAACGGCAGCTTTAAAGTACAAGCCCATAAGTCCTGAGAAAATATGTACATCTGAATTGTTCAAGTATGCTAGAACCAAACCCCTGTCCAACAGCCTCAAAAATAAATCATAAACACGTCTAAATTTTTATAGTCCATCTGCACAAGAAATTTAAATTTTGATGCCCTCGTATTCTCATAGTGAAACGAACGAGCGAGCAGTGATGTTGACGAGACAAATAGAGATTCAAAACTGTACATTATTCAAAAGCTTCTCTTTCGTTCATTGCTCGATCGTTAGATGAATAGTGAAATATACTACTTTCATATACATGTTCAATTATTAAACCTCGAGAGTGTGAAAACTGGGAGTCCTCGCTTTCAGGAAGCAATCTGCTCCTGTTGTGTGACAAGCACAAAACGGACGTCGTGTCAGCCAAGTGGTCTCTAGAGGACGGACGAGATCTCGTTGGTCTCAAGTGGTATGATCAAACTCGTAAATGACAGCCTTCAGTGGCGTCCTGTGAGGGAGGGACACTCCAGCAATCACAGCGCTTGTTCCCGTCATCGAGGGCACAGCCAATTGAATGTAGACATGGTAAATAAACCCATAATATCTATTATTATATGGCAAATAAACCGATAATATCTATCATTATGAGATGACCTGTCAGTGCTGACTCTACGGCCTTATTCTGCTTCCCACAACTACCGCTTCCATCACTTGTGACAGAGTAATTTAAGGCGGCAAAGCTGACCGCCCCACGCATACAACGAAATATTTTTAACCCCTTCAGAATTTTCTGAACTTTTCTGCTCATTGCTTCTGATGACATGGTGACACAGCTTCGCTTTTGATGACATTGTTGTGCGTTGGGGAGCACACGGTGATAAGAGTTCACAATATTCTCAACAAACGCGCAAAACAAAATCAACATCAAACTTAGGGTGATTTTTTGGCATATATATATTGTCATTTTTACCTTAAATCGAAAATACAACTCGATTGTCCGTTGATATCAATCTTTAATCAATTATAACCTCAATAAAACATAACACTATTCTTGTACGATACATGAAAACGGCATTTAAAAAACAGCGCGGTAGCTAACACCCGGCGACCTTTCCTGCGGAAAATCTTTCGTAATTTCTCGGATGTTTACGAAATTCAATTGTAGGTTTTCGTGATGTCTGCCCAGTTGTGGTCCTCGTATAGGATAAGCCCACTGGGGCTGGGTGCGCTATGTTTAGTAGGCGTTTTCGCATACTCTCTATGATCGGGAAACTCACCTGGTGAGCGACTGATTGCCAAAGCGAGGCATCTTAATGTTGCACCGTACCTGAAAAGAGAACAAGAAATTAGCTGCAGCACGTTCAAAGTCGTAAAAATTATTCCAGTGTGGAAAATCACTTGAAAATATCCGGTGCAGTAACAAAGTTACGCTGAGCTTGAGAGAGGAGCGTACTGAGCCATTTATTCAGAGCTGTCCCCGAGTAGCTCAAGAAGGTAATTGTGTGTGGAAAATATATCAACAAGCCATACATAAATATTCATCCTCAAAATAGATTACCGTAGTGTTATCAACTTCACAAAAATGCTCTCTCATTAATACTTGAAAGGAGTACGCGAAGTACATAGATACCCTATAATTCCAGTATATATTAAACTTTGCTTACATTTCCAGTATTTCATATATTTTTGTTCGGTACAAACATTTCATAAATATTAGTTTAGTGCGAGTAAAATAACTTGAGAAATTCGAAGCCCTTTCCAAGCCCTGATTAACTTTTCACCCGTTCATTCACTTTTAATTTCACGCACCGAAAATCTCACATAAGGAATTCCTAGAACGCTTCGTGCGTTCAACGCAATCACTTCGCATTCAGCAAGTCATTCATGAAGAAATATTTTTGTACTCGTTATTTGCATGAAATACACTTTTTACCTTACGTACGCTGAGAAACAAGTAATGAGTGATCACTATCTTTAATTAACGTTAAAAGAATTGAATAAATAAAAACGCTGTCAATCGTTGAAACTACGCACGAGACTGCTGATCATTTGGCTCTGATGGCACAACGCATCATTCTAGGCGCTCGGATTCCACATCATCAAAACTAGTTAACATTTCAGATCCTCGAGGAACCACCCATAGCCTAATATGGGTAGTGAAGTTTATTAAACAATTTAAAACATTTTACGATTACCTTTTTCTTTCGAAATTTCATAATGGTACATTTATACTTCTATTGCACGATGGTGACAAAAAGACAAATAGAGGAACGCGTATTGGCCGTTAGTTACTAAACATAACGGGGCGTGGCATGATGAATGTGTGATACCAACCTCAGACTTTCTTGCATACATTGCAGGTCCGTTTCGACATCAACCCTAGAACGAGGGTCATCAGTACTATAAGGCTTTCAAAAAAAAACCTGCCTGCAGGTGTCGCCTTCCAAACTACACAAACCGGAATTGGTGTTTTTAGGAGAATCGAGGAGTGCCTGTGACGCACGAGGGGGAAGGGGGGGGGTTGACAACCCTGTTCATCTCCGTACTCTCGCCCTGGCGACTGTAAACTTTATGGTTTTGTTTAAAACAGTCGGGATTGATATTTTTTACTATCTCGACGTATCGGAATTTTGTAAGACGTATGTCTAATTATTTTAAATCTTACTACGCAATCGTATGCTTAATTCAGAGCGACAGTTCATAAGTCAGAAGTTTCAGAAAAACTGCCTGATTGGCCCCCTCGTGTTGTGCAGTAGCATTCATGTGGATACATGAATCTGGAAAGTTTCGCTTCCATCTAGGACGCCAAGAAGCGACCGCCGACTTCACGCCGTTGAAATCCTGCGTTGTTAAATGAGACCGACCTACGGAGCGTCGTTGGTAGGGAACTCAATAAGCTTCCGCAGAGTAACATAGCTTCACTGAAGTTTGAAGAGTTGACGATATCAATAAAGACCACAATTGGTGCAGGCATGTCAACGATTTCAGTCTTCCACTGAGGCTGAAGGTTAAAATATACATATTTCATTATATACGATACATAATTTTCCACGAGATATAAAACACGATAAAATAATTATGCGCATTAAATGATGCACAAAAAAGGTTACGGAGACTCAGCTCACTTATTCTCCTCACAATGTGTTAGTTTCGAATTGTTCGAGTTGCGGGCGTTATAATTAATGACAGTGTCCTCATACTGCAGGTAGCCCTCATGCCTTCTACGCAAATCAAGAATTTACTCAGCAAGCTTGCAATCTTCTAATTAAAGAAATGCTACCACTTCGCACACAATTTTGGTGTTGACTCAAAACGATTGGCATCAGCGAATGAAATGGACTCTCCTTTTAATCCTACAGGTATTCATTAAGAAGAATAGAAAAAGAATCACCATCAGAAATGAGTACTCGTACAACGAACAGGGTCTGCCGAAAATAAAACAAGGAGTACAGCTCATAAATTCAATTGTATCGCAAAATTGCAAAGGTTTGATTATTAGAAAATAATCAATGGGTCGAGTGTGAAATTATTAATTTATGAATGTTTGCGAGGGTAATTGACAGCTGAAGCTTTCCCATGCAATGAATGGATCGTTAATTTTATAAGCTGATTGATAAAGGGAAGTTTATTAAACTGGTTTCCCTCATAAGGCCAACGTTTCAAAAAACAAATGAATGTCCGTTCGTAATTGGTCCCGCTGCAATCATGGGATATTGAGGAATAAGGATCAAGTTTATACGCGAGAAAAATAAAATAAGAAATTCCAGTGGGTAGGAATAATCTACACAATAACAAGCACTGTAGCACGATTGTTCTTTTTTAATGCTCCGGTGTAATATTAGGAATGAGATACCACAAGTCACGAGGTCGGTGGTGTAAAAAATTACCAAAAAATAAGTAATGAGTTTCATGTTTTGAGTTAGGCTTTTTTGCGCGTACTGACAAACGCATCTCTCTTTTCATCTTTGATTTTAGCATCCGCCAATAAATTCACTAAGTTCTAAGCGACGTAGTTCGAATAAAAAATAATAATCGCTTTTTATAGACGATCGCACTTTCGAATCGTCACCCACACCTGGGGTCCAATCTAACACTCAGGCCAGCATTAAAATCTCGCCAGTGTTCACAATTAGGCCGCTCCAAAAACACCAACTCCGCCCTACGGCCAGCGTAATTAAACAAAGAGCCTACGCGAACAGGCGCGGCGGCCACCGCTCGCACGCTCGTGCTGAACAGGTGACATTATCAAAGCAATGCACAGCCTAAACGAGTTCTGGAAGGCAATGGCAGACCAGTTTGTGGACATTATGCACGAGTCTTGGTCCTGGTCCACAAAGTCACCTTACTGTGCCGCTTCAGGCCTCCGCTGTAAGAAATCGTGAAAATCTCAAGCTGGTTAGAAAATTGATTGCCCCGACCGAGGGTGCCAGAAGCAACATGAGGACGCGTTGGAGCGGTCGCGACTTGAGCTATTATCCTGTTAAGTGAAGAGATTCGTTTCTAAGAAGCCGCTCCTATTTCGGAGACTTTACGAGTCGAAGACATGAGCAACTTTCTTGTACAGAAAGCTGTAAATAAAAAATAGGATTAATTGATTCAGTAGGATGTTGACCGTTAACATCGAGCACCTTAAGCTATTCTGTAAGCTGCTAAGTATATTCAGTTACCTTGCAAACACAGCAGAAAACATAATCCAAGAGCTTCAACACATATAATATATAATTTATATAATGAGGCAGCTACTAAGCGAAATCAGTAAGCCGCTGAGCCTACTCAGTAAACTGCTGAACCAATGCTGAAAGCCTTTGAATTTCACCAGAAATCGAGTAATTATGTTAAGTTTTATTCGCTGCTTAACACCCTGACTACGATTCGCCACACAGGTAAAATTACATACCGACAAATATCTCTACTGTGAATTTAAAAATGAAGGGTTTTGGTTTCATAAATTTGGTTACTCTATTAATTTTCTTTCTAATCAGAACTAGCTTATTCGATTGATAAACACAAATTTGAAGAAAACTCGAAAATTTGTGTTTATACACGATAGTGCTTTGGTTACAATAGGTTAGGTTAGATGATCGCGTGTACCATATATAACCCACTTCGGAGTCAACGTGTTAAACAAAGCACAATGATGTCGAGCGAATTAATTTAGCATGATTTGAGACTTTATTTTTAATTACACGAAAGAGAAATGAAGCTTATGCCGTTTTTAACAAACGAAAGAACGAAAGTCACTTGTTTTCAGATATGTTTTAAAGCTTCAAATGAAAATTTTAAAACCAATTCTTGACCTTCAAGTCTATACATCAGATGTCTACGTTTTATGCATTTGAGTTCAGTCTCCCGTGCTTGCCACTCTTCCAACAGATCTCAAGAAATTACTAGCAATCTTCACATGATCACTCGATATCTGAAGACAGCGTCGGTCTGCACCAGTCCGTTGACTTCCAGCCTAACTTCAGAATAGAGTGCAAAGTTAGCATTCGATGCCCATATTTCCGTGTCTGCCAACAATGTCGTCAGACATTGACTGATCGTGTGAATAGCCACAAGGGAAGAGTTCTTACTTTATTTACGATGCAAGGTAACTCGGAAGCCCCAACTAATTTCTTGAATATTCTACGCATGAAAGAATTCTCAGGTCATGCGACACGTTTGTGTCGGGCTTTCTCGAGTCTAAGAAAATGCGCCTCAATTCCGCGTGCAGATGTGGCCGCAAAAACTGGCCACTCAGGAAAGGACAAACGGCCACACAGTCCTTGGCAGTGGCCACCACAGAAGGCTGCAATTAATCTAAAGTAAGGCGAGAATTTACAATTTTATCTCGCCAATATGCAGTCGTTCCAAGCTCTCCATTCTGTGACTCCAATACTTGAATCAAATTTTAAATTGCTATAAATAAAGAATGTTAATTAACAAGTAGGATTTGCTTGTTTATTCATTGAATGTATTTGCTGATGAATAGGAAAAATATAACTAATTTCTACGTCAGGTTATTGCCCAATATTTAACTGGTTCTAAATTAAATAATAACACATCATTCAGTGATCACATGCAAAGGTTAACTGTCATTAATTTAGCCAAACTATGTTTGCCATCTCATGAGTTAGTGTAAAGTGGTTTACTTCCTCCTGTAGAAATATTTCCCTTGTATTAGTAAAGAAGTACTCTATCAAACAAATCTGGTTGAACGTTTGTTGCATATTTCAAGTATCTGTTACACAAAACTGAAACAAAGACCACCATATAGGATATATGCAGTTAATTTTGTTTCGTAACACAGACACTTCAAACATTTTATAAACTTCCGTTTAGTTTTTTGTCGCCCTGTGCGACACAGTCAAGTAAAGTTTAGACTCCATCAGGCTACAGTGAAAATTTTCTTCATCATATGTATGGGGTCTACGCACTTATCAGTCCGCAAAGTTTAGCTGTCTAGCTTAAAATACGGTAAATTCAAGAGCGGGAAATATAAGCATTCTTTTCATACTCTAAGCTAAGCGTCCTTAATGGCATACACGCATACTCGCTGCACATGACTGGTGGAGGTATTTTGGGTGTTACCGAGGGGTTACGGTTAATTGTCCTGAAGCACCAGTCGTTCAAGAAAAAATTCAAAAACATTGTGTTAAAATGCGCAAACACAAAGATAGTGTACCAATTCGCCTACAAAGAGAAATGCTCCCGTTCAACCATGTATCGCTCTGCCAAAATTCGAAACAGTCGTCGAAAACTTCGTACTTTCATCAACCACTAAGTAAAAACTTCAAAACTAGAGCTTACAAAACATACGTACTTTATTCTCATAAATTTACGTGTTCCAGAATTGCAGCCTAGAGCGACTGCACTAATGAACTTGACCTTGAAACACGACCACCCTCATTCCAGTCGAGATTCCCTCGTGAAGTGCTGGCACTCGCGTGCCCTACTTCCAGCAACAAGACGAACACACGCTCCCCTACAGAATGAGATACCGAACATGACGCGAGTCATCGGTTACTAGAGGCCTTCGACCTCACGCTCCCTCTGTTCCCTACACCAGGGCTTTAAGCACACAATACAAGGATGATTTTAAATATCTCTGGTTTGAATGACGAAGTGAACAATATATATATATTATTATACGATAGAAAAAATTATTTAATTTTGTAATTCAAATGATACAGTAATGAGTACTTAGATCGAATGGGGTAGGCACCAAACCAAAAGCTCATATTTTTGCTTTTGATGCTCAAAATAATCAGTGTATAGCACGATCATGAGTTTCAAGACGCAATGAAAAAGTAATCATAACTTAATAGTCAAGACTTTCGCAAAGATACTGTTATTAGTTTTGAGTATTAAAAAACCCAGTTTTTCATTTTGAGGAGAAAATGGTAGCGATGGTCTTTAATATGATGCTCACTGATGAAGTTATTTGGACCAGTTTGTATCGCATGACGGCTCCGTGACAGCAGCTGCGCTCCTAAAATGAAGCCCTTTCTAGCTTTGGTCTGAAAGCAGAAAAACTGAACTCGAGAAATGCATCAGTATTCTAGCCGTACTCTATTTCAAATCGCAGGACATTCTCGCAGCTATCCCGGAAAATATTAGAACAACAGAACTTTTTAGAAATGAAGTTTTACACATCTGGCCTTCGTTGTCGTACGTCGTTGGTAATTTTGGAAGTGAGCTCGAGAATAAGCAGCGATGTATTTAGCGCATCAGTGAATGAGAAACGAGTATTGTTCATGGATTTTCACCTTTGCCACGCATTTAAATTGTCTTTTTTCCATCTATTTACAATTTAGTTTTTCATCAACACTGCCGATACTGAGAAGAAAGACAAGTGGAAAATTTCAATTCATGATTTCGATGGAAGATAAATACCAGAACCATTGCCTCATTTTCAACCTTATTAAAGAAAATTACAAACCTTTAAAAACCCAAAATTCAGAGTCATCACAAAGTATTTCCTCGAGCAAAAAAAGTGCCTCTCATACAAAACAACTTTCCCTTGGTATCGCTTTTTTTTACTTCAAGCTCAACACACGTTTCGGATAAGATAATACCCAACGTTGAAGGAAAAAAAACACTCCACAAAACGCCGCTTCGCACAAAAAGCGAGGAAAGATAAAACACCACTCCGGGCTCCGTAAAAACACAACGCTTTAAGTAATTGCACGCGTCCAGGCGCTAAATGCGTAAGCATTATAGTACAATTCGAGACAGTTCTGGGTCAGCTTGGCTACGCCTCACCAAGCTCACGGTGACGCAAAAAATGTGACATCAAAATACTCAGAGGAAAATTTCAGGGAGGCATCGCTCCGCGCTAAGCTTCAATTAAAGGGCAAACTTTAAAGCAAGAAAGGCACTTGACAGAGGTTTGTGATCATGAATCTGTGACCAACATCGACGTTTTGTAAAGATAGTCTAAGAAATTACGATTAATTTTACTCGCTCAACGATAATATGAATCTCTAAACATCACCTAAAAGTTCTTGAGCAAAACCATTCATTAGTAGTGAAGGCCGAGGCTTCTGTTGCGTTGAATATTCTGTGAAATTTTATAATTTATACGGACTGGATGCACGGGTCGCAGTTTCCGAAAACTCCGAGGTATTTTTATCAGGGAATTGACGAGGGTTGTATTTGTTAGTGGAAAGGGCACGTCAATATTAGAAGTCTAAAACAAACGCAAAGGGGGCACGAAGAACCCTTTAAGAAAGAAAAGTTTGATTTTCCTAATGAACAACATTTTTAAAGAATGATAGCCATGACCAAAAATTAAACTCTCACTCGAAATAATTGAAATAGCGAAAACCTGATAAAAAAGCACAAAATTTGAAACGTAGGAGCTTAAGCCTCCTTTACATGCCTCATGATTCAACAACGAAACGCAGAATATCCTAATAAACGCGGGCAATTACAGGCTAATCGCCCACATAACACTGGATAGAATTTCCCAAGAAATGCCGACACAGTTCATTCACAAGGACAGTGTTGAAGCCCCCGATTCCTTACATGCGAAGCGAACTGGACAGAATTAGAACCCTTCGAAGGAAGACCTTCTTCTTTTGTGAAGTGTAACCTTTGAGAGCACGAGGAAATGGGGCTGACCCGACCTTGACGCGCCCCACGGGGCCCCTCAACTCACTGTCCCAGCGGCCTCCTCAACGGACGAGTTTTTTGGGGCTCGTGTCCTGGTGTTCGATGCTGTTCGATTTTTCTGCTTCCCTCACGACCATCAAAAGCTCCTGAAGTCAATGATGCAAATTCTCAAGGCTGTGGGAAACAATCATCAGTGCGTGTTTGTTGACTTCAGATGTTTAAAATCGTCATTGGCAGTACCAAAGAGAATTGTTTTAGAAATCTCTAATTAGTTGCTCTGGTATTATGAAAAAAAATCATCAATGCACTTTACGTCAGCTGTATTGCTTTTGATGAAATAATCTGAAAAAATCATCCGATTAGTCCTTTTTTTGAAAAATTATTTCACATAAGATAAAACCCAACCATGCATTCAGTTGTTTTGGACCACAGGATTCACTTTCACACCCATAACACAAATTAATTCGCATAACATTAAGCCTTCATGATTGACCATCTAGATATTTATTAGATTTTGAGAGTTGAAATTAACGAAGTGCATTGATGAAACTAGAGCGGCGTACTGATACGTCTGTTGTTTGAGATTCCGTAAACTCCTAGGAGATGCAGCGAAGGGAACTCCAGATTTCTCTCCATAACTAGAGCCTTAACGTTAATATCTGTTAACGAGGTCAACTAGTATCTAATGCAGTCAAGGAGGCTGAATTCCTTCCCCAGAAGTACAAAGTTTGAAAATTACACATGACTATGTCCAAGGGCTAACCTTCTCTGGATGGTGAATACTCATTTTCCGCTTCAATTAACTCAAAACTTACGGGAAATTCAACTCAAAATAGGGACATCTATACTAATTTAGCAGTGCAGAGAACCCAAAATCTCCTAAATTCACGGACGCACATATCTTTTTTGTTTAAGTAAAAAACACTAATAAAAACGTCTTTAATTCAATTAAGTTTCCCCTTCTAGAGTCTGCTCCAGAATTTTCGCTACACTACGAAAGGGAAACTCCGCTGAAGGTAAAAGTGAAGTGTAGAGATCAGTGGACGAAGCCATCATGCCTGCCAGTGCTGAGGCCTTGGATGGGTCCCACGTACTGCCGAGCGTTCGATAAGGCAAAGACTTTATTCACTTTCATAAGAACAGATCTCGAAAACAGGCTTGAAAAGATCGAACTTAACGTCGAATAAGCGGACAAAAATGTAGACGTAATCCGTAAATGTATGAGTTTTCATAATTTAACGATCTCTTAATGAGCTCAACAATATGGTAAGCTCATAAGTGGGTTTTTTGTACAATTTCATTGTCTCGAGGTACGATCTCAGGGCATTATAAAACTTGGATTGCATGTTAGCGCTGGGGGTCGATCTTTATGATCAGGCAGATTATGGTGAATGAATTATTTGTATTAAAAACCATAAAACATTGAGCGCAGTACCAACTTCGGGCAGAGTGGATCGAACATTCATTGAAGAGCACACAAGATCCCCAAATAATCTTCTGAATCATCTGATACAAGGTAAAAAACAGTAACTGCAAAGGTGCGTAAAAAGCACAAAAGCCCGCCGTGACAGACTTATATTCCGCTCCTCTCATATTTTCTTCAAAGAAAAATTGCCCGCTACATTTTTCCGATTCTTTATTTCTTTCCAGATTTTTCTCATGAACTTTTAATATTTTACCCACCCACATGACCAGTCTCAACATACTTCTCATGAGTGAATGAATTTTCATGTGGGATTATCTCGTGCTAAATGTTTGGTCGTTGAGCTCGATTCAGAGCATAAGTTACACCACTCATGTACGAGTGGCGTACGTCATCCATTGCGTATAACACAGCCATTGGACAAATGAACTCTCAGTAAAACACACGGCAGTGCTAGCAAGGACAATGAAATCGTTAATGTCCGTCGCTGCATAATCGCACACTCGCTCCTGACTCGACTGCAGACGCTTCCCTCAACTTTCTGAAGATGATTTGATCCTTCTAACGATGACCTTCCCCCAGAGAGAATAATGCCACGTTAAAAGAGAATTTACTGACAATGTACGAGAATCAGTGTGACATTTTTGGACGAGTAAACACTTTGTTGCATCCGACGGACATGTGGAAGATGTCTCACACGAACACGTGTGGTGTCGCTGATTCATTGAACTCCCATAAAATGCACAAATCCAAGTCGTTAAGGTGCAATCGAAAGAGATGCTCAGTATCACAGGAGGTCATAAAAATGCCCCTCAACTCCCCATTGAGCGAAGCCAGACTTGGTTTCTCAACAGCCACCGAGCGCTCAGTTCACATTGCAAATACAGCGAAGCTCATCTTTTGTCTGAGAGGATGTTTCCAGAAAAAATTGCGGTGTCCGAGCCTATAATTTAATATCCAATCACGTTGATTGACACTATACTTTACTCGAATTGCTTTCGAATACGTGTTGTGCCCTCATTTTTTCACCTTATAAATGATCGAATGGTCGCAATTCAAAAATTCAGTGACGCTACTGAAATATTTCCATTACATTGCAGTGCAAGAGCGAAACTTTATCTAAGCTTCCCAAATTTGCATTTCGTTGTATTTCTTCATCTATAGAAATGTTGCATTTCGTACAGTACTTAACACGAAAACAGCACACACGTGTGTACTACGGAGGTGGAGACTTCAACGCACATTAAGTAGTAATCCACGATAGTGCTTTTGCTGTTTATAAGAACGGCCTGAGGGAACAACCGTTTTGTTCACTTTTTACAGTAAAATTATTCAAAAGTTATGATTTCACAATTGATTTTCACTGCCTCAATTGTCAATTTTGATAATCTACCCTTCCGCTCCGAGTGAAGAGCATTAAGGGCACATCCCTCACTGTACAGAACTCAGGATCCGGTGCAGACTCAAGAAAACGTGATCATAGCGACTGAATATGTTAGTATGATTAACCCACACCCTTGAAAAATACTTTAACACAGCATTCTTCATCAGAGTGAGCGAAATTAGAGTGAAACATGAAAATCATGAAGTGATTCACTCAGAGGCGCAATTTAGCGAAGTTTCTGTTAATTATTTCGACCCCTGGGGATTAAGAGCCTTGATTTTCGCGACCTAATGGTTCGTTTAGATCAATTTCAGCTACCGTGAGCTTACCGCACGCGCACGCAAGCAAACACGAATGCTATTATATGAACTCATAGAGAGAGAGATACCGTGGCTCATTTGGTCACGAACAGACCCTGAGAGCTACCGAGGTCAGCCATGAATGACACAGCGGTGAGAAACCGTCTGCATTGTTCCAGCCATAATGGGAGCCCTGGTAGCTCATTTTACCCTCAGTAGAATACGGGAAATACGCGGCACTCAGCGCGCTGAAAGAAACATCTGTACTCTACAACACGAGTGTTCTTCCGAGTGAGCTGCTGTTTGGAATAGTTCAAAACGATGCATTGCTAAATTCGCGTACGGATATTTTCTCGATAGAACCTCCAGTATAAAATTCGGACTGACTACCAAGTTTAATTTTTGTTATGAATTCTTCATCAGGGAAAGGTACCAAGAGAAAACGTTATCATTCGTAGACACTTAAAAGACAATCATAAAACAATTCCCGCAATGAACTCCGCATGCGTGCAGCATACATTTTTTAACGCACGATGCGCTCGGCCCAGTCTAACTTCTTCACTACCCCGCCGTAACATTTGTACAATAGTAAAAAAAATACTAATGCTGCTAGATCATAATTGACAATTATAAATGCTCCGGCGAGAAAGTTAAACTGGGCCTGTGCAAAGGAATTCCTTTAGAAGTGAGAATAAAAGACTGGTGTGCAATATCCACTCATTAATCTCAGACTGAAAGACTATCTTCACAGTAGATGCACCTCGTGGCACGTCAATAAGCGCATGCAAATGCAGGGGGTGGCCACCGACACACGAAGGCTGAGTGCTAAACAAAGACGGAACAAGAAAGCTGACGCACACAAAGACACGAGGAAGCAATGCTCTCGACTAACTCCTTTGAGTTTCTAAGAGCGACGCAAGAGGCACAATCAACGAATGTAATTTATTCCAAAAGATACAATCTTCCACAATGGCACGTAATCTATGGCTGGGCTTTTGACTCTGAGCAAACACATATTTTTTAATAATGCAACATAGTCGATCCAGGGAAGTATGACGCCATAGGGCTCACTCTTTTCACTCCTGAAAAACGTGTAATTTGACAGGCTCAGTCGGCTCTTTCACCTCTGAGGAGTGGCTCCTCTTTTTGCCAGAGCGAGGAACCGCACCTCATGGAGAGGTCGTTTGCTTTTTATGCCTCCTTAACATCAAAGGACCCCAAACAAAAGCGCGGATCTTTTGTTCTGGCTGAATAACGCTACTTATTACAGTTCTCAACAACGAGGTTAAAAAATAAGGCAAGACACGTTAATTTTATTCTCATATCTATAGAGAGAATTAACTGATGTCAAGGAAAGTATCACTGAGAAACATAATAGGCTGATCCAATCACCGAGCTGTTCCAATGGCCAATCCAAGGAGAGACCCGTAACCTGTGCGCGTTGACTGTTCACTTGGTGTGTAGGGTGTGTAGGCCTACCTAATTCTCTAACCTAAAGGAAATGGCACAAGTATCTAAAAACCTTGCGCAGCAAAGGTTTATAAGCTTTTTGGTGCGTGAATAATTAATATATGGATGGCATCTCTACAACCCTTGTTTTGATTCTACGGAGAAAGTTATTTAAATTACAATTTTGAATTTCAACTTGTGTTGAAAGCCAATTCATTTCTCACAGTTATATTGTGAGAAATGTAAGTGCATTGAGTGAGAAGTGTATTACATGATAAATACACTCATTAGCTGAGCCTCGATACGAGAACATCATATTGTAAACAGCGTTATTGTCCACTCCTAGAGTAAGAAAGCGTATCCAAATTATGGAATGAATTGCTTGGTCACTTCATTATAAATTCATATCAACCTAAATTAAGTATTTGTAACGATATTTTGAACCGAGATATCTCGTCTAAACAAGATGTGTTTATTGAACAGATTATTTCCAAGTGCGCATTTTCTATCAAGAATCCGTAACATGCCTTTCCTATTATGTCTTGAAGCAACACGAGTCTCGTGTGAGGTTAAGCAAAAAACTCACGCACTACAGCAATCACAAACTCTGAACAAGGATAGTTCAAATAAGTTTACCCATACGCTGTCCAGTGTAAGAGGTTTTAAGTTATGAAGTCTATTTGTAGAGTAAAACATTTGAAAAATGTTCAAGAAAAACCATGATTTATAATGAATTCGATAATCGAAACCCTTATGAGACAAGAGTACTTTCAGTGAATTCAATGGTCGACTCCCGAACACTTGCATATTTTTCATGGGTGCCAAAAAAAATTACACAATGACAACGTACTCTCATGGTGACTTCACATTCCTCTTGATAAAGCATCTAAAACTCAAGTGGCATCGACCTACACGTTCGTTTTCTTTGCGATCAAGTTTTCCCCGAGCTTATTTGTAGCGCTGTCGCTTTCATTCGCTGAACTTTCTACTGAAAGCGGCGTTTTGAGACCGCGGTTTCCCAAGGCTTGAGGCATGAACACGAAAGAAAGCAACACGCAAGCGGACGGGCAACGCAGTAAAAAAGTCACTTAGCTCCCGAAAAGCTGAGAAATGCAGTTATTAATTATTATAATTGTCATCAACGTTTATATTATCATTATTAGTTAGTTTAAAACTCCCTAGTCACACCAAAGGAGATTTCAAGAGAGCAAAAAGAAGAGACCATTCAGTATGAACTTCCAAAAACGTGGAATCTAGGCATAAGTGCGTTCCCACACAAGATTCCCTGCGCATGGAAAGAGCAACTTAAGAAAGAAGAGGAAGAAAAGACGAATAAGAGATAGCAGAGAAGGTATGAAAGTTGAAAGAAGCAAAGGGGGCATGAAAGATGAAAGTCCTGAAGGCTTATCTATAGCCGAGGTAACAAACTTTCGTTTGTAATAATTTTAGTGTAAAATTATGCATTTCCATAGTGATAACGAACGAATTTCCAGTCACGATTGAACTTCAAGGATACGATTCGCACTTACTATCCTATCAAAATAGATTTTCATTTGCACAGGAAACATTAACCTAAAAAAAACTTGTACCACTACAGGGTATACGAATAATAGTTTCATGTCGTTTTATTTGTTAGATTTGAAAACACATAACACACGCGCAGGAACAATCCAGTCTTTTAGATTCGTCTCGAGCGAGTTGCGGCTTCCAAAAACGCTGTTATTTAGCAGATACCACGAGAAGCAGATCGTGCAGGTCACGATTGACGCGCATGGTTCGAGCGAACTCCATTGAAGACGAACAATCTCTATGATCACAGCTCAATGCCGGCCAATGAAGTCAAAATTTGACCGTGAACTATGAGCGAGATCAAAGTTTACTCACATATTTCATCCGAAATTCCTGTTCATTATTCGGGCGACACACGCAAAAACATCTAAATTGAATGTTTGTCATTTTTAAAATGATCACAAAAAATTGTCATTAATTTAGGAGAATTCAGCATAAGCCTTCAAAATGCAAGTTTGGGGTACAAATGAAGAAGTTATAAATTTTCTTCCACGTGAGCAAAGTTAAACTAATTAATTTTAATCCAGTGAAATTATCTTCTGCAAATATTAAATGTGAACATGTGTTCGTTAGACAGGTTAAATCGCTGCCGAGAGGAGGAATATGAATCCCAATTGAAAAAAAAAAAATCAACAAACTGTTACTCTCATCTGTCGTTTATTTCGAAATTACCTTCCACTAATGAATTCCATTGAAAAACACAATGCAAGTTAGTTCGAAATATTTAAAATCACAAGAAACTTTGATGAGAATTTCTATACACGAAGTACTACATATTTATCTGCAGGCCCGAGCCAACCATGAATGCTTACGGAATTAACGTAATACTGAAACCTCACAGCGAAATTAGGCTTCCTTTTACGGCCCCCACTCATCACAACCCGCAAATTAGGCTTACTTTAGGGAGAAGATTTCCTCCCATTTGTCTTGTTTCAGGTCAAAGTTCACGTCCAGGTTCGTATCAGAATAGCCGAGCTATGATGGGCGAATGCGGATATATTCCTTTCATTTCACTCGTCGGGCAAAACGAGGAAATTGATGAATTTCACAAAACAGTCGTACTGAATGCCAGTTTGTATTCTTTAATCGTGAAGGTCATGCATAAAGCAGCTACTCTTCAACCATGCACAACGCACAATAAATACTTTGACTGTCCAGACATCGTGTGCACAAAAAATGCGTACACTGAGTTCCTTCTCAAATCTAGTACATCAATGCGCTTATTCCTCTGGCATTGTCATGACTGATAACGAATGTCTTTTGATTTCTTCAGCCCAGGTTGAGAAGAGCTTCAAAGATGCACTGTTTCACAAAATGCGTGCTCAGGGTTGGCTGTCACTGTTCGATACGTCACGACTGATGTTCCAAAGCATCAGCGGCCTGAACGCTTTGGATGAAGAAGGGATTGGAAAGCAACTTATATTGAATTCTGACGTATACAGTACACGAGTCCCCAAAAGGAGAGAGCCCTCCAGTTGTGATTTCATTTGCCCCTTAGATTCGCCCGCAAGCTTAGAATGAGCAAAGCCTCTTTTTTTCAATTCATCAGCTGGATACGCCTGCGTGGTATAATTTAACCTGTAAAATAAGTTAGGCATTTATTCTTTTCGTCTTTTGGACGAGCCTGCGATTTAGAAAAAATAGATACGCTGTTTTATAAACTATCTCCTGCATAGATTAGCGGAATAGACATAGCAAGTTTTTCATCACTTACTCATTTCGCCTCCAGAAATTAATTATATACATAACTTCCAAACAACCTCACTTCCTCCTACCGGATTTTTTATTTGAGATAGACGACCTCAAAAAGAAAAATTAATAGTTTATTGATTTTTTCTGTCTCTTGGAAGCAAATTCTAAACAAAAATGAGATGGCAAACTCTTCATTTATTTAATTAATAGCCCACATCGGCCCAGATGACAACGAAAAGGTAAACCAATTTGACCCATTCGAGGCCACCGCAATTTACATCTCCATGAAACCTAATTTCGTCATTTGGTGTACGAATAGCTGTTTGAATAAATAAATAAAATAAATGAGTAAACTGTAGTAGGTGCCTTAAGCGTCGCATTCATTACCAGATACTTAAAGCGAATTTAAGCATACATATATACACACACATTTGTCAGTTTGACATATAAAGGCTTATATACAGGCTTAAATTTTCTTTTAGGCCACTGGTAATGATATACATATATAGGTAATTTTAAAAATAGCAATACCTGACTCGGCAATAAAGCCTCACCGCTGAGCATAAAAGGATTAATTCAGTCTGGGAGATGGGCCAGCGAGGCGAGACCGCTCGGCACACGAGACGACAGCACAGCGCACTTTCCCTCGGCACCACCATGACCTTCGCGTGAGAGGTACTCCCAGCGAGGTACTGCGTCACCGCACCACTTTAGAGGTACTCCCAGCAAGGTACTGCGTCACCGCACCACTTTAGAGGTACTCCCAGCCATGTACTGCGCCACCGCACCACTTTAGAGGTACTCCCAGCCAGGTACTGCGTCACCGCACCCCTTTAGAGGTACTCCCAGCCATGTACTGCGCCACCGCACCACTTTAGAGGTACTCCCAGCAAGGTACTGCGCCACCGCACCACTTTAATGCAAAGAATGAGGCCAGCCCTGACTCCTACACGTCTCATATCATCAATTTTATAAATTTGGGAAAGTCAATTTCTTCACCACTTTGTCGACAATCAGTTTTGAGTTACGTTCAATTCTTAGCTATGCGTATGAAGCCATAATGTATGTTATAATATACGTTCAATTCTTAGCTATGAGCGTGAAGCCACAATGTATGTTATTGAGTACGCCGCTATCGGATGTCATTGATCAGTTCAATTAGAACCGGGTATTATTTTCAGATAGATGATTTCCATTAAATACTGAAGCGATGTAGGATACTTTGTAGTCACAAATTTTAGAGCTAAAGTATTAATTAGACATTCATGTTATTATTATCAATTGATTTAATAAGGAATTGAAATTTAATACTTAGGGTTTCAAATACTCTTTTCTCGAACAAAATTTGATAGCTGATTTTTTTCACAACCGAATCCAGGTTTTGCTCCCTATTAATTTTACTGCGCTAATTGAACTCTTAAAAAAACCGTTACCATAAGCGGGCAGACCAGTAGCAGCCGCAGCTGATGCTGGTCTGACTGGCGTTGTTCAGATCCGTTGCGGACGTCTTTCTTGCAAAATTTCCAAAGACAAAAAGAAGGTTGGCGCAACCATGACCTTACTCTTCCCATGCCTGAAAAAATGCTTATAATCGACAACTATTTGTCCATAAATTATATATTTACGTCGAATAGCGCGCATGTCATCGCTTGGATCACGATGCAGATCTATTCTTGAGCGATATTATGGCCTGCTACGAGGAGAAAGTTCCATATAAAATTAAATGCACATGCACTCACTCCCAACCAAAAAATGGCGAACTCGTAAATACAACATCACGTTTCACGAGTTCTTATCTAACACTGCGATAAAGAGCCAAATTTCTGCTCTCAACTTAACCCTTGCTAGCACCAATCTACATAATTTTTTAAGTTTAATGCGAGATGAAATGTCCAATTCATGCCTTCAATTCCGCAAGAAAACTTATACCCAACACACTGGGCACAGTTTGCTTTCAGAAATACTCGGAGACATTGTGATCAGTTAACAAAGAATCAGCAGCCCCTGATGGGAGATGAGAAGTCGTACGTCACTGCACAACACGCGTTACAGCTCCAAGTCCTCATGTTCACTCTGCTCATTAGATCTTGAAGGAACATAAACATTTAAGAATGAAAGATTCAAATAAAAATCAGGCAAGACTATTCAATTAAAAAAAGTAGATGCGTCCGTAGTAATTTATGGGCGAGAAATTGCCAGAGAAATTAATATTTTAGCTATTAAACTCTAGTCAGGCATACCCACGCAGAATGGATCTTTCAAAAAGTAAACTTTTATTTAAGAGGTAAACAAATGAATCTAGTGTTAAATCATCAAGTCAGCTGGTAAGAAATTCAGTCAGCTGGTAAGAAATTCAGTCAGCTGGNAGAAATTCAGTCATCTGGTAAGGAATTGAATCAGATGTTACAGATTTTATTCAAGTGGTAAATAATTTAATACTGTGGTGCATTCAATTAGACAATAAAGAGTTCAATCTGGTAGTACGAAAGTTATTCAGAAGGCAAGGGATTTAATCTCGCTGTAAAAATACAATCGGATTTTGAAGAGTTCAGTCATGTAAAAAATTTACGGGGTGAAAAAGTCGTTCAATTGATGAAGAATTCGTCCAAGTCGCAAAAAATTTGTCCAGGCATTAGCAACAGTATTGTGATGCCCAATAAATGAATGCAATCGATAAAAAATAAAGTCGGGCAGCAAACAATTACATATGCAGACCACGCGCGGAGTGGCAATTGACGTAGTGAAGAACACCTGCGACGTACAAATTAACAAACAATCGAAGAGGCAGCTACAGCCACGGAGAGCTGAATGGTAAAGGCAGTTAAGAAATGATTAGAGGTAAAAACTTCATCAGAGGCGAAAAATGCAAGCGCGTTAGGGACATAATGTCAGGCAAGAAATTCCATAAAATTTCCTCAATCTTTTGAGTCCCGTACACGGAAATAATTTCCAAATTTGTAAACAATTCGATCGCTTTATCACCCCCAGCAAGAAAACTAAGATGAGACTGAAGCGTCCCTGCACAACTCAAAGAATTGAGCCGTCGATATCGACCTCGGATCGTACAAATTCATTCACACGGAGTCACAGCACCCAGTGGCGTACAGGGCAAAGCTTCAGAGCAAGGCAATCGAGGGCCGTGTTTGAGGCCGTGCAGATGAATGAGGTTGCTTTCGTGCCTGCGAGCGATGACCTCTTCAGCCTCTGCAGCAGCTTGCAGCGTCACTGATGTAGAGGCAAGCGTTAGATCTCGCTGAGACATCACAGAGACAGTCCTGCACGGCAGCTTTTGTTGCTGGATCTTCCTCATAATAACCATCGCCGTCAAGTCCGCTTACTTCATATTGAGTCTTTGTTGTGAAAGTTTTCTTAATCTACTAGCGCAGGCACTGCAGGTATGTTGAAGGCGTTCAGTAAAGAAAATCACTATCAAAAAGCCATTGTTCTAAGAATAAATAATCGTAAAGTACAGCTGACAAAATATGATATATATTCGAGGTTCTCTTCAAGTAGTGTATTATCAAGCAACCTCCACATTCGAGCAGAATTTTCTTCCTAATACAGAGCCCGGCTTTTTCTAAGCCTAGGTGCTATACCCAGACATTTCTAGCTCTGAGCCACGCAAGTACACAACATGAGAGAAATAGTCCAGGAAGAGATATAGTTTGGATTTCTTGCGAGTAGCTCTTCCCGATACAGGCTGCCATCCCACTGTCCCACACAGGCGGCATGTTGGCGGAAGCGTGAGATGACTCCCAAAAATTAAATATTGAATTTGCCTTTACTGAATCGAAGTCAGAAGCTCGTATTCTGAGCTTTCGAGCACAAATAAAAAATTATAAGCCAAGCGAAATAGTTTTAAAAAATTCATAACTGTAGTTTTCAACTGATGCATAGCTCGTGGGAATGTTAAATTCCTGAAACGTTTTAACAAATCCATCCATCAGAACCGACAGTCGACTAGACCCGACGCTCCCAGTTAGTAGTTCACCTAGGAAGACAATTCCAGCGACCATTTGTCAACACCAAGGAGCAGGCCCAGCCCAAACTACACATCATTTTACACTAATACCGCAATTCCAGCGACCGCAGCCTCGTGCCCGCACGCGACAATTGTGCTGTTGCCATCTTCGCTCTGGAGTGACCTCGAGAGTGAGCTGGTGTAAAATGCACGCACACGAACACCGGAAGGTTCCAAGGCCTTCAAACATCATGCAAATGAGCAGCCTGGAGGGACGCCTTCCACAAACGTATTTCATCGCTTGTTCCGTCCGCCATTGTTCTACTTTTGCCCTCCATGGTAAAAATGCAGTTAGTGTCTTGTGAGACGATTGAAATTAAGCTATCGGGACCGTCGTATACGATTTGGCACTAATTAAGTTTGGAGCTTGGTTCCCGTGTTATAGGCGAATATTTTATCTAACATGAGTGCAAGCATTAAATGTTCCCAGCAGCTGCAAAGATGTTTTCTGTATCTTGATTACACAATTTATAATATAAGCAAACTTGATTCAGAAATTTGTTCCAGCATCCGCGCCATTTTATTATGTCTATCGTCTATTTAAAGGAACTGCGTAAAAAAAGCGCGACTACTTTCAGTAGTTTGCACCGCTCTCATTGGTGAAAATATTTTACTGTAACAAAAGCAAACATTGTAAAAAATGTTTTGAATAAATTGACCCGCGTATTCTTGAAGGATACTCCAAAAATGCATGAAAAAATCAACGTCAGACGCGAACTTCAATCAAATTTACAATAAGTAACCTGGACGCATCGCCAACACGACGGCCCCGAGCAGTCAACACCCGTTAGGAAAAGGCAGCATCTCATACACAAGGAAAAGTAATACACATGAAAATCAAAAATCCATTTGAGCAGCACAGACAAGTATTCCGAGTGAATAATTTGAGGATTTCAGGCGACGACGGTTTATTATTTATTTTTTATTACTTAATAATGAGCACAATAAGGAACATGATGAACAAACACGTCATTACATAACACACCGACGTGCTATGAGAGTTCCACGTTAATTCCACATGAAAATCACGCTGATATTTTCACTTTATTCTGCAGCTCGTGGAGGTAGCGAACGCTGTTATCTCCACGTTGCAATACAGTAACAATCACACAAATCTTCACATGACACCTGCACTGCAGAACGTGCGCTGGAGGCTTTTTGTCACCTCATACACACCTATAAACTCACGTTATCAACGCACTAGCAAATAATTTCCCCAGAGTCAACTTGTAATTCGCTCACTGTCCTCTCAGCAAAGGCAACGACAGGAATATAATCGTTTCTCGAACATGACAGATAAAAAGATGTTACTCAATCAGGTGAAGTAATCTTCTAGAAAGTACTTCATCATCTACGCAATCATGACCTTCCACGCACTCGTGAAGGTGAGAAGGCACTCGGGAAACTGCTGATCAAAACTAAAATAAAACATCCTCTTAGTGCCACCAGTGTTAGGAAGGTGGTCTTTGTAGGTAAAGAGGAGATTCCTTAAAATGAGCGAAGCGTTGGAGAATTCTTGCTCTCGAGACATACAGATATGACTTAACGTGTGT
>VOMN01105229.1:0-14646 GCA_014899125.1 Orchestia grillus | reverse complement strand
CAGCAATACGCGCTGCACACGGCCACTTCGGCCCCATCCCTGCCTTACGACACCTCGACAACGCCGCTTTGCTTTGTAGTTTCTCATGTTGCACTTCACACTTCAGCCCAGTGTTCAAGCAAGGAACACACAATTTCATCACACTAGTAAGTGAAAACTTATTTAATCATATTGGAATCTTCATAACAAATATTTCGACACATTTTAGCTCACGAGAGCTCACCATTCACTAGACCTTTCAGTCCCTCAATTCCCCAAGTAAATAAAATTATTGGTAAACCGTAAATAAGCCCACAATGACTTAGAGTAGAGTGCGCCATCAATGGATGTTGTTTGATCGTTAATATAAGCGAAGACTGGCAGGGTGCGGTCCTAACACCACCCCCATTGTTCGTATGATTACGATGTCAGCCTGCTATGTTCCCATTCAGAAAACAAAACTGCACTTCTTCAAATTAATCCGTAGATTGCTCTATTGTTCACCCAGGATTTCGATTCTCAGTAAGGAAAGGATATTAGAAAAATGAACGGAACTTCTACGCTAAAATACGTCCTCAATTCATGAGAAGTCGCTCCGAACTGTTTACGTCTTTCCAAGTAATCTATTGATTTCCTGGTACCAAAATGTATAAAATCCACAAGCAAAGGAGAGTTAGAAATCAAACACCAATCATTCTTAAGCTAAAACTACGCATCAAAGCAAGCAAATTCGGAGAACTGCACTGAAAACTCTAGGTTTTCTCTGATGGGCAAGTAGCGCGTGGGATGACATCCAGATATTTTGTTCACAAAAAACTGTACAGCAGCCGCAAAAAAGATGCGTGATTCAAGAGAGGATGAAGAGGCACGTGCGGTAGGACATCGCGATAAAACTTTTATTGTTATATATCGGAGATGAACTGCATCTTTCAAAGACGTGCTGCAAATGCTACTGGAAGCGTCTCAGTGGAACGGAATAACAAAGATTGAAGTGAATGGATAAGGCACCCACCCAGGACCCTCGCGCAGGTCACGAAGAATAAAAAAGGGAAGACAATACCTACGAAGCTCAAGACTCCAGCAGCCACCCTGTAAGGAGCGGACCCGATTATGGGATGCGGAGCTGAAGTGGCCTCAGAGAGGAGGAGGGGTCCCACGCAATACTGACGAGGACCGGCTCTACAGGAGTGCCTTCCTGAGGGCAGCGCAGGAAGTAAACGGCATGGCCACCTCTGAGGCGTCACAGTAAGGATGGCCGGCGAGCCCCAGGCAACTCAGTAAGACTATTGATATTTACATTGAAGGCTTATTTGTCGTCGATTTGGCTGGCATACGTGCGGTGCGAACGAGTATTCAAGAAAAATTTTATGGACACCCAGTATTTGACCTGAAAATTTCCCTTTTTGCATTAAGATTCACCATACAAAAGATGTCGCACAAATGTATTAATTCACCGTGAACGCATTACAACAAACTAGTTTTTATTCTGTGCTCGGAAACAAAATCACTTGACATCAATTATACTAATTGCAAACACCCCTGACAAGCGTGGGCACCGTTCCGCCGTCGAGTCCACGTTGAAGTTCATTACCCCATTAATGCATGAAGTTTATTTCTCAATGAATTTGGCCGAGTTTTCAGAAGTTAGTCCTTAGTAAATCATTTGCACCAAAAATAAAATTTGAAATAAAAATATTGTCCAGTTACTGAAATAAATGTTATTTTGTAAAAGGTACTTCTAGAAGCAATGAGGTACCGAATATCTAAATTTAAAAAAAATAAACTAGTTCAACATCACTTTTACATTTCATTCATGAGTTATTTCATTAGAAAATGTTGAGGCACGGTGTAATCAATAAAACATCTATCGTTATCACCTTTCGTTGCCGTTACAAGTAAGTGTCCAAAAAATGGAAGCTATGCATTAATGAGTCATTTTGTTTACCATCTCCGCACAAACGTAAACTCTAAATCAAACATAATTATCGGAGGAAATTACTCTACAAAGACTTTACTCAAGCCGGAAAACAACGTTAGCTATAAAATGTGCAAAATCAGTATAAACTAAAACTGCAGCGTTCTACAAAAGGCAATAAAATTGTACCAAATGGTCACTACAGAAGCACTGCTCGTCTTTTGTATTCCCTGTATGGTCAACACGTTAACCGTCATTCTCCACACAGGTAAAGTTACATGTCAACAAATATCTCCTTTGTAGATTTAAAAATGTAGGATTTTGATTTAAAATTTTTGCTATTCTATCAATTTTCCTTCTGATTTAAATTAGCATGTACGAGTGAAGACCAGAAATTTCATGAAAACTTAAAAATTTGTATTCATATATTTAACTGCTTTGGTTAGGTTAGATGACCGTCTGTACATGAGGCGCACGTGGCGGTCAACGCGTTAAACACGCAATGGATTTAGTTTTCATCTCCGATATAATTTATTCCTTTGCCAACTATCCTTCAGTTTTTTCGTGTCTTTTCTGTAAAAGTTATTTGTTTCTGCAGCAAAGGCAAAGCTCTAGTTCTTATCCGACTTGGTTTCTACTTAGCAGATGTTTTCTTCCAGGTGAATATCTATACAACATTAGAAATGAAAAGAAGACGGGAGAATATCACGAAAGTTGAATACATGGGGCAACGTTTCCTGAACAAAAACCTCAATCTGGCACTGAGTTACTTCATGTTGTGTGAGGATGCGAATTGTCTTGATGACCAAAAACTCATTTGCAGACTACTAAAGCCGATTGTTGGGGGATACACGATCACGCAAACGAAACATTACACAGCTGCGTAGCATCCAAAGCTATAGTCTAATCACTAATTAACATCCCGTGTTAAATGAACCAGCTTATAAAACCAGGTCATGTAAGGCGAATACCAACCAAGAACTACGGCCCCTCATGACCAGCTCAGCTCACTGAGGCACACGTGCGTGAGGCAGAACAAATAGGTGAAACAAGGAATGCCATGTCTTTGAGCCTGCGCAAACATGCATGGGCAAGCCTCGCAACGCAGTCGTAATGAAGAGGTGAATACGCAAGCCTTCCACACTAGCAGCTCACAAGGGTCAAAATTGCTGAACGACCCTAACACTATTGCGCCTGATTTTGCAGGCTGAACGGTCTCAAAAAATGTAAAATACGACCACAGCAACATTTAAATAATTACGTGGAGATTTATTTGCATTGAAATCAGGGATGTAATTATCGTTATGCCAAAAGGACAATAAAGAAAATAATTGCAAGAATTCTACCACATAATTGCCCCAAAACTGTCACTTGAAGCAGGTGACGCGTTCGGTACCCGTGGCTTGGCGCTAGCGAAAAGTACTCACTTCTCAAAGTCCTCTGATGTTTTCAGAGTCCAACACGAGGATTGAGCATTGAATTTTTGTCTTCCCCTGGACGCACGCGCTGGTCCATAAAGTGCTAAGCTAAGAACATATATTCTCAAAGGGATATTTTATGCGCCAGCGAAAACAAAAATTGGTCGGAGAGAGCAGACACACAAAACTGTTCTAGGAGCAGTTAGCTTATTCGATTCATCCGTTACCTCTTCTGAAAGAGAGAAGACAAATGAAAAGTAACGTCAGCTCTAAGCTGAAACCCTAGCTGAACACTCAGATTAAATTTGATTGTTGGTTAAAACCTCCCTCCCCACATGAAACGTGATCCTAAGAGAGCGAAAAGAAGAGGCCATTTGGAATGAACTTTAGAAAACGTGGAATCTTTGCACAGACGTGTTCCCACACAAATTCACTGCGCATAAAAACAGTGAGTTAAAAAAGAAGGGGTAGAAAAAATAATCAGCGAAGAAGACACGAAAATGGAAAGAAACAAAGCGGGCATACGAAAGACAAGTCCCGCAGGTCTAGCTAAAGCTGAGGTAACTTAACAGTGTGCCTCTGGGGACGCCAGTCCCCATAGTAAAGAACAGACAAACTTGAATGCTCAGGACGCTGAATCTCCTTAATAGCCACCAGAAAATCTCAGAGGAACGTTAAGTTTTCTAGGAACGGACGCTAGCTAAGATATACATGGGTGGTGGTCCCCTCTTAGGCGAAGCTCGTGAATCTTAGGAACCTGCAGTAAAATGAAAGTGCTCGTTATATGCTGAAGGACAAATATTCTTAGAAGCGACGAAATCCTCGAGACTGCCCGTGAAATAAAAATATCTAATTATACTCCTGCAAGTTTTGGACGATGAATAAATGATGAAAGGAATTTTGTCCTAAAATTATTTAGAATGTTAAACGAACGAAAAAAACGCGAGCTCATTATCGGTCAGATGCAGAGCTCCGTGAGTAGGAGTTCGATCTCGAACCATCACAGGACTGGAATGGAAACTACGAGATCCTGGTAAGCAATAAACACACATTCAAGGAACACCATTGGAAGAGAGCACAATGAATTGGAAGCATCGCAAGTGACAGACGAGCAGCAGCAGCAGCCAGGAGGCAACACCAGAAGGCCGGCAGGATGCAGCAGCAATGAAAGCATCCGGACGAGCGTCTGTGAGCGCGTCTCTCACATCGCCACCACTGCCCAGGTCACGTCTCTGAGCCACTCCAACCCAGCACAACTACTAAGACAAAATCGAAATCAATTCAAACGTAATGGCAGCGAAGAGTGAGCGGCGGATGGAGGTCGTATCCACAGCGACATGTGTCATCTCTATGGCAGAGTTGAGAAATTTTACAAAGCGTTCCCGACTCACGTGACCTCTGCCTATGCGGCTCTCGATTTAAGCACAGACTTTGAAAGTCAAGTCTCCTTCTCTATCCTATCACAAAAGAAATAAGTTCTATTGACTGTCAGACCTTAACTCACAAAGTTCCAAACTTTGAAATCCAAGAAATTGAATATAATTGTACATAATTAAGTTGTATGCATAACATTCAAACACAAACAACGGAGTGAAGTGAGAAGCAGAGCCTCGTGATGTAATCAATAGTCACAAGCACACCGACTGAGCGTACAACAGGCCGCGGCTGATGCCGTGCGCGAGCACGTACTTTCCGAGGTGTGCACACTTGAATATCTCGAAAATGTTTGGGCCTTTACGCCCTGGCCACACTGGGGTGCCGCCGGTTTGTGTACATGGTGTCCCTTCGCATACAACGGGAGTTTCTCGTCAAAAAAATGCATACCTTGAAAACGATTCTGCAATTTATTTATCAAGAAACAATGTTGTAATTTCGTAAATTAAAAATACAAATAGTGCGCCTACAAATAAGACGATCTATTAGTGTAAACCAATTCAACACCTAGAATATGGACAATTTCATAATTGAACATTTTTTCAAGCTTAAGCGGTAGAATGACGATAAATTAAAGTACATATGAAAGTTATGGTGGTCCATTCCAACGTGCTGGGCACAGCACACTCGACATTCGCTCTCGAGCCCCTCAATACGCACGAGTGACCAAACTAACACGTGCAATGCTAGGCTACTCGAAGTTTTCAGTAAGAGCTCGCTGCAGGCTTGTTGCCAATATACATAAGACTGTAGCTTCTTTTTCATGCAAAACTGATTGCAGCAGTACTGTGAATATACGTTGGACTACAGTTAGTATTCGCACAAAGCTAGCTGTGGTCTTCCTGCGCGAATATTTCAACGTTACAGCCATAAAATACGTAACCGTGAACTCTTGAATTCCTCTTTGACGGCACGAGTGACCGTGTTAGATGCAACACGAATTGTTCTTATGCATCAAGAAATACAAATTAAGGGTACTAGCGAACATGATAGGCTGATAGAAAACCTCGTTCAAGTTCGACCAAGCAATTAAAAGTATGTTCGACCAGGGTTGGCAGTTATTCACAACAAAAATGCAAAAAGTACATTTAAACAAATCGAAAACAACGAATGATGCACTGCAATGGAACAAAATAAAACGTCTGATGAGAGCACCGAAAACATTAAGAATTGGAACTTCTACAAAAAGTACCAAATTCATGAATTTTGGGTTATGATGTTCCGAACTTGAATAACAGGAATGCCAGTCACAACCTTGTATGGCTGATAGGATGCAGCATGAACCAAGATTACATGTATTACAATGATGAAATTACAAAGTATAAGAGAAACGATCATGACCTCGTACGAGACGCGGAGAGAATAACAATGCCTGACAAGAGAATTGGAGTCACGAGTTAATGGTGATGAGAACGAGTAAGTAAACTAAACGGGATGACACAAATAAAAGCTAGCCATGAGCTGTCATGACACGAATGAAAATAAACTTAAGGCCTTTCACTGAAAAAAAGAGCTAATTCCTCACTAACTCGCGAGATGGAAATGAGAGCTGATTACGTCCTTGTATAAACAAAACGAAATACTAATCACGGGCTGCAAAGACGGGAATGAAAATTTCAGCACTTGCCAGACAAGAATGAGGTCAAATCCCGAGCGTGTATTACAGGAATGGGCATGATTAACATTAAGCTTTTTTGAAGAGCGTCGTTAATATCCGTCTTTGTTCACAGAGCCAAATTCAGAGAGAAAGAAGAAGATATAATTTCTTTATATGTAAACTGCCAACTAGGACGAGGATTTCTAGAAATCCAAACAAGAAAAAAATACTGAAGTATTTTGGAAGAGATTTCAAATATCAATTGATCAACAACGAAAAACGCAACGTTCGAAGAAAATATGTAGAATGATCAGGTTAGAGGGTTAACTTGAAATTTGAGGCTCGACTTACTTAGCTCCTCCGGAGAATAACGGCTAGACAATGCAACCATTGAATTACTTCTTGCCATATTAAATTCTAAAGTAATTCACAAGCGATTTCATCAAATTTGATAAGATACGCAGAAATAACCCACCTCGCCAAAAATTTTATACTTAGAAGATAATTTGTTCTTCTAGAAGATACGGAAGTTTGATATGTCATCAATTTATTAATTTATGATCATATTTGGAACATTAAAACGGAATATCAAGTGAACAAAACTACGGTAATTCGTGCTCAAAAATTGAGACTCTGATTTAAGGATCACAAATTGGCTACTAGACGTTAGAATTCGACGAGTGATGAAGCCAACTTTTCTACGCAAATCCACGGCAAATGTCCACAGAACTGATGGTTGACTGGTCAAAAACCTACGTGTCCGCCGGATGATGTCCAATGAGGCCAACCCTGCATTATTTTCCCAAATTTAACATTAGCTCCGTTCAATGTCGAGGTTGGCATAAATCCCTTAAAGAAGAGTACGGCATATCTTTGAACACGGTACAACCTTTTGGCTGCAGTTCGATAATCGCGATGACAAATACCAGTAATCGTGGCATACAAAAGGGAGAAGGATGCCCACAGCACTCAGTAAAACCTGCTAATGAACTACTACACTTACAGCACAAGTGCATATTCTCAGCTCATACAGATGTTCTACGGCCAACGTGACCTGCTGTACTGCGCACACACGCACACACGGCCACAAGCTCAGATCTGTGTTCATCCGCGTATTCAGTTCTGCGCACGTAGACATTCACGTGCGACTTCAACTAATGAAGGTACTTAGAGAAGAACTGTAACATGGCTATATTAGACGCAAGAAAAAAATTTGCGTTCAAGAAAATGAAACAGCTGGTTGGCTTTATTACTTACTGTTAAGTAACCTACAGGAGGCATGAACAACGTGGTATATCACTTGATGCTAGATGATCAATTCACCAGCAGTTATCACAGCCACACCAGAACGGGGCAGACAGACTAGGTTGGATGAAAGCGCTACCAGAGGCGGTCACTAGTATGTACAGGACGGCTGAGCAGCTTTCTGCTGCGGACCTCAGACGAGCGAGAACAAGGGGGCTTTGTAGACCGCTGTGCTGCCAGCAGGCTGCAGCGGGGCCCTGTGATGGGGCGTGTGGTCTGTACTTTGTGGTGGGGTGTNGGCGGGGTGTGTACCTGTGATGGGGCGTGTGGTCCGTACTTTGTGGTGGGGTGTGTTCTTCATGGCCAGGTGCGGTGCATCGTGTGGTGTTTATAATCAAGTGAGGATTGTGCTGCAATAAAGTGTGGTGTCAAGCTAGTGATTTGCCAGGAGGGACACATGTCCTCCCTGACATTGGCGTGACGTCACCCGCGGTGCGGCGCTCGCCCTAAAATGTGACTAAAGATGCCGGCAATTCATGCGCTGCCTATCACAGGAAGCGGTCACTAATATGGCTTTTAGGTGCGTAGTATAAATTAGAAGAAGTACACGACCACACAAGCTACTGGCATACTCGTATAAGCACAAGGAACACGTGACGCTACTGAGACAGAGATACTCACTTCATCTGTTTGACGATGGTACTCTTGCCCGACTCCCCAGCACCTGTGACACAGGAAGAGAAACATTAATTACTTCAATAAATAACACTGAAGTTTACCAACGATTGATGGCTTCAGCTATTCTTCCAGGACCTCCCTTAACACATAACTTTAGGACAGAGCAGCAGGGGAATAATAATCCCTAATTGAAACAAAGAACGGTCAGCTGATAACCTATTTGTAGATCATCGAGTATACTGCTCAAAAATTTATAACTTCGTAGAAGATCAAAAAAAAGAGTGTAATTCTAGAGTAGGTTTCATGTAGATGACGCCCTCTGAGCCAGGGCGCGTCAGACTCGCATCAAATTAGCGATACCGTAACCCCACACCGTCACTCAATGACGGTGACACCAACAAGCGAGTCTCTGCTGATGATTATCTCGAGTACATCATTGAGTTCAGTGAAACTTTCCAAGTTCGCCTGAGTGGGAGCTCTGGACAAAACTATGTACATATATATATATATAGTTGTATATACAGAGTTACAAAGGCATACGTCAGCACCTGCTCAGAACACGGATTACCAGGCTTGACTTACAACCATCTCAGAAAAAAAAAAACAATTCTTCATCACCTGGCAAGTAAATCGAACAGCTGCGACACAACTAAGAATCAACAAAGCCATTCCACTGGCATTCAAGTACGGGGACAGCGAATTTAGTCTCGTAAGAATCACATTCTGACGCGCTCAACAATACGGGAGCATTAGCAAAAATGCAGGCAGAGGGAATAGAGACGTGCGTTAGCTTGCGACGAAGTGACGAGGGCGCGGCAGAAATAGAACTACTCGCCCATGAATGTTTACAAGGAATTAGGGGAGCTCGCGACGTCTCCGGGACATGGACATCATCTGCTCTAAACGGGTCGCATGCGCTGGCGGCACCGGCAAGCGATTAACGCAGCTCGGGGCTGATGCACGTAAACCATCTCGCGCTAAACGAACCTTGAACAGATCATAGGACCAGAGGTAACAACGCAGCATTGGAGACGGGACACACGCAGTAGTAGTAATAGTAGTAGTAATAGTAGTAGCTCTTTAGTGACTCGGACTATGTCGTACCGAAAGAGACCCCCCATTCTGTATGGACTGTAGAAAACAGGGAATCTATGCAGAAGGTGTGTGCTTACAAGGGATCCCCTTCACGCAGATAACGGTAAGCAGACAATAAAGAGGAAGAAAAAACAAAGAATAAATAGCGAGGGTGTGAAAATTGAAGGAAGTCAAATGTGGCCCGAAATACAGAAGTCCCGAAGGCTTATTTACAACCGAGGTAACCTAACAGTGCTCCCTAGGGATGCCAGTCCCCATAACATACTATCCTGAACCCCTTGAAAAGGAAAAGACGGAAAATAATCAAGTGGTCCAGAATAGAACAGAGGATGCAAAAACGATCGGCAGGTACGTGAATTAAATGTACAAGTTATGTAGAACGCGCACTATTGATGAGCGAAGGCTATCCACTATTTGCTAAAAAAATGTGACTTCGATATGTACCAGTTATGTACAATACTATGTTTCCCACGGGACCTCTTTAAATCAATTTACAATTAAGGAAGACCATTGGAGCCAGACATCAGTGGATTACTCAAGCGTATAATTTTCTAACTAGGCCCACGCATTTCTAAAATCAATTCCTCAAAGTAATTGTTACTAGCCCTGATCACTCGCACTCTTTAATTCACTCAAGCATTATTGGGAAGCGGGGTTATTCATATTAGGAATTTAACAAGCATTTGAACATACGGCGCGAGACGAGCGTCACATCAGGAGCTCGCATTAACCCGCACACTGCCCGCGAGTCGGGCGAGAGAAAGACAGGTAAATGCATCGCAAGAAATTTGCAGTCGTAGCGTCTCCCTGGGCAAGCGCCATGTAGACGCGTGCTTCTATTGATCTATTTCTTCAGACAAGCTTGATTTTTAGGCGACAACGTTTGTTGAAGACTACACATGATGTACATACTTGTACGATTTCCTGTGCTGTCCAAGTACCGCGTTAGATGACTTCATTTTATAGACATTAACAGATCGACTAAGTTTGGCAAGCTGTGTCAAAATAATCACGTCACATTCATTACTACGGAAATTTATCTTTTCAGAAGAATATAATTTTGAAGAAACAGTTTAAGAATTACGCCAAAGTCAGGTCACGAAGAATGAGAAATCGACAGGAGAACCACACTACCTTCGAACAACAGCATGTTCGGCAATGACTTTCAAGAACTCAAGTAGCCACAAAATTTTATACAACTCTATTATATCAGGCCACAAGATACAGTTGCAAAATTCAGACCGTTTAGTCAGATGGTAAAATCCTGGAAGTCATTACAAGAGTCGGAAAAAGTAATCCTGCATCCGGCGCCACCGCCAATGCAGGAGCCGAATGCCACGAATGTTTACCTACGAGGGAAAGCTTTCTGAATATTTATCAAGCCCTATACTAAAGAAGAGCAGGGATTCTCAATTAGTTGAATACTGAACGGGATGAACATCATGTTTTTGGAAGTGACGCTCAAAATCAAATTAACACTAAAACAAACATTTTGTTGGCTAAATTATTGACAAAATTTTGAGGTCAAAGAATTTCAAGCGTGCATTTACCCTAGCAAGCGTCTCCGTTAGGGATGCCAGGATTGAACAACGATTTTTTGGTACTTCAGAATTTCATCTCCCGACGAAATGGAAGAAAATTTCGTGCACGGTGTAGGAAATTTGTCGTGGATGCGAAGTTTTTGGTATCAATGAAAACATTTTATTTCAAATGCTATCAAATACTCCAAGAAGTCAGCCTTCTATACAATGAGTAGTTGAAGTCTAGTTCAGACGCCAAAAATAATTTCAGGCAAATACTGATTCACGCTACTATGGCTATCAACTATACACGTACCGACTACGTGACGTCACAAGAAGATAAACTGTACGCAATGATTAGACCCTACAGTTTCCGTAATCTCTATTGAATTGACGCTCTCGTCTAAAAAAAATCTTGTCTATCACCTCTGACTGCACACCGCATTAAGGCACATGGAAAGAGCAGCACCAGACTGCCGTCGCCTTCGCAGGAACCTTTAAAAGCGTCGTTGTGCAGCGGATTCCTAAGTCCTATAACGTCCACATTGTTTCCTCGACACGACTGCTGCTAGCTCTGTGCGAAAAATAGATGTAATCGTACGAAAAGGTCCATTATCGTACCCTAGGCTTTTTTTGAGTCGAACGCTACACTATCGAGTCAAAACTTCGTGACACGCAAGGACATAAAATACACATTGAACCTAAAATTCACACCGTGAGTAATGCTAAACACCAGATTACCTTTAAAAGTCGAGTCACATCGTTAGGATGAGGGATTAACTGATTGCGCTCAATAGCAGTTGAAGGCAGTCAACTATTTGACGTGAAATGATAAATTACTTATGAATAACAGCAATGCTTCATTTTTAAATTCGGGTCTTTCACACGAGACTGGGACGCAGCTGCCAGTGACCTGCAAATAGGCTACACCTCCCACTGCTCCACTACACCATCTCTACACGTCCCTACACGCCACGCTCCCGACACGGAACATACAACAACAACAACACCTAATGCAACACTCCGCCTGCAAGTGGGGAGCTGCAATTAGTCGCAACATTTGCTGGCGCCTGGAATTACCGCGGTAGCACCTTGGAATTTATATTAGTATTCCCTGGAGGTGCGGGCGTGCGGCGCTCACTCTGGCGAAATTACGCAAGTTTTACAACACTCTGGTTTCATCTCCTCCTGACTCATGAGGTGCTACTATTCTTACAATGGCCCTACGGGACTTGAATTGTATAAACGATTGGTTGGTCATTTATCCCTATTTTGCAATCCCATAACGATAAACAACGTGTAATTTCACCCACGCTCAAGTGATAGACTTAAACTTCATGCATTGGAACTATTCAAAATTACACGTTCAATATTTTTCTTTTGGGTGAGAGACGCCGTTCCCAGAGAAAGCGAATCATTTTCACGAGCGCGAGCGTAATTTATCGCAGTCGAAAAAAACTCCGGTGCACATGCGTAATAATTCGTTCAAAAATCGCAACGCCTGATCGGATATCCGTCTTAACTGCAGCTACCTTTGTACGGAACAGTAACTCCAGTCTCCTGTAGCGGTCCCACACTGCACCAGGGGTCCCATTAGGACTGCAGCGGCCAGAATACAGCCTCGCCAGCGCGCCTTACTGTACTGGTCACCACGCGTTCCGACTACCACGCAAAACGGGGGAACGAACTAGCGCGCGTATCATCCCCTTCCTAACCTCAACTTTAAAAATCAAGAAAATAATGCAACCTTCATTCCAGGCAAATGGCTCACCAAGTATTGAGATTTGTTCACGAAGAAAATTCAAACAATGGACGGTTCCGTTAATTGAGCTCAAAAAACAGGTACGTTCTTTGAAGAGTTTTAAGAAAAAAATGTCGGTTGCTGTTCTGAAATGTAAGGTCTTTTCAGCGCCGACTGATCGGTTGAGAACAAGGCGAGAGATTCGAGGCCAGCCGTTCGTTAGAAAATGCAGCGCGTTTAGTAAACAACGCTTTCGCACCAAGACAGGCACTAAATCTAAAAAGATATTCCCAGCTCTCGACACTTGTGCTTTTCTACAACGGAAGCAACCAAAAAATCTCAGCCTGAACCGCCGACCTGGACGCCATGCTATGCTAGAGTGTGGCCATTCAGTCGCACACAAAGTGCTATGTTCCTCCCACACGAGCTGGTGCGGCAGAAACGCTGTACAGCTCTAGCACTACAGCTGCTACTCCTCTACGTACCTCTCAATGGGTCGACTCATCGTAAAAACGTTCACATAATCGCTAAAGAGGAGCAATTTCACAGCCTTTCTTCATCATTACAACATGGATGGAAAGCATTTATTCTAATTACCCAGAGCACCACGTTGGAGCATGCGCCATAGATAGACTGTCGTATACGCAGAACAAATCCGCCCCACCAATGAATGCAGGGCGGACTACCTACATCCCACACTGCAATTACATCGACAACCACGCAGCGAGGACCCTAACCTCTGCCCTACCATGCAACGGCAGCGGCTAGAATGATTCCCTTTCATGCTGTTTCATTAGAAATGCACTCGAGAAAGCAAGTAAAGAGAACTGCGCTCGTGTGAGCCCCCTCTACCCCAGACAACAGGAGAGAAGAGCTGTGCCGAGCTCAGCTCCCACTGGAGCTTGTGTTACCGAGTGTCAGGTCCCCGTAGCACGGATACTGCTATTGTGGTGCGCTGCTACACAACACTCGTGAGAAACAATCCAGTGCAGCTAAACTGTCTATGTAAACCTTCATTTCTCAACTGTTGGCCTGCTGCTCGGTGAAGGAAACTGTTCTAACTGCGTCGTGCGAGTGTGGCAGACCAGACGATGACACCCAACGACCTCGGTCTGTGACGTAACAAAAATCAGGAATAGAGGTTCATAACACTCGGTGCCAGGATCTTTAGTTTGCTTTCATGACTCGCCAGAATCAGAGCAAACAAATTTTCCGTGAAGCCCCAAAGATAGGGCGTAGCATGAAGTAGCTAAACGACATAAGGATTGCAAAGGTTAAGCAACAAAATTGACAAAACATATTTTATAGTTTTTCATGAGTTTTTTCATTATAGTTAGAGTCATTTCATGAACCCCACCATATAATAATAAGCCCAGTGTTGCTTGGTTACTTAATCCTTCCGTCTCTCTGTCAAGCTCTAAAGAATTTAGATAGGAGAAAATTACCGGATTTGTATTCCTTATCAGGGAGGCTGTCAGAGAAGGTAGTCCGTATCAGTGATACTGAAAGTAACGTTATTTCATGTCAGTTACCAAGTGGACATCTAAAGAAATAAACATCATGCGTCCCGCCATTTTTGGTGTGGCGCGTCTATAGGTTCTTACAGAAAAACCTTCATGCGCACTTCCACCTTGTGTTGTGATAGGATAATTTCACCTACTGTAGGTACAAAGAGTCCCTCGCACTTAAAAGGTTGGCAGCACATTCGGATGTTGACCAATATCGTTATTTATACAAAGTCCCTTACCGAATTGCTGACAGCATCGATACATTACCTGAAAAATCGTGACTAATAAATAGAATTTATACCCTCCATTAATAATCTCTAAAACTTTCTTTCACTTGAAAATGTGATTTCTTCAACTTTTGTAGTCTCTCGCTATGCTTCGGGTCCTAATTAGCGAATTCAGTTCAATTAGAAACAACGGCCTGCCTCGATTGAGGCCATCGGACGGTGACGTGTTAACTCTTTCAAGTCCAGGACATCTACACCTTTTTACTTTCAAATTAAAATAAGTAAAGTT
>VOMN01105226.1:0-17412 GCA_014899125.1 Orchestia grillus | reverse complement strand
CTACACCGAGAGACGTGTCCTCGTCCAGCATCTCGCCTGAATGGACGAACTGACAGGTCCGCCTGAGAGGTCTGCAGGGTGCGTGTACCGCACCGCGTTATTTTTAGTCAGGAGCGGATCGTCGCGGCGCCGCGTCTTTGAGAGCAACTTCTGAAGCTAATGCAAGCATTTTACGCAATCTTTATTCGTGTCCTGGGTGGGGAAATGACGACTTGTTGTTCGTGAATGTCGTTTTGTACTGCGAGCGTGTGACTTTGTTCACTTCTGAGTGTGTATTTTAGGGGCTTTTTCAGTGTAAACAACATTACAAAGAGAATGTTTGTATCATTATCAGTAGACGTTGAAATGCATATGATGAGCGATCCGCTCTGTACGTCGATTTTGAACATTCTTGGTACCATCTTCTCCTCTTCACCTGGAGTTTGACAAACACGAAGCATTTTCAGCAACTGCGCAACGATTCCGACGGAAGATAAACTAGGCCCATCTCTCGCGGCCTGGACTACACCTTATTTCTGAATGGACACAAATCCCTCTGGGGAGACCGCTGCTGTGTTCACGAAGCGGGATTGGCACGGCCAAAGGAAATTTTGTGACCAACTTTCGGAGTTTAATAATTTGTTCAGCGCTGATCTGAACCTCGGTAAAGCGTTCTACATCGATTCATATGTTCTGTAGATGGGTTTACCGCTTCATTCATTCCTTTGAGATGACATACTCGTGTCATTCATGCATTTCAGATGGCATACACGTGGTATTCATGCATTTCAGATGGCATACACGTGTCATTCATGCATTTCAGATGACATACACGTGTCATTCATGCATTTCAGATGACATACACGTGTCATTCATACATTTCAGACGGCATACCCGCGCCATTCACGTTCTTATGACAGCATGACATAACCAATCATGTACTTACGCTTGAAATACTACTCTATTCATATATATTCATGGAGGCATAACCTCACTTCTCACATGTTCACGAAGGTTTAACTGCACTATTCATGTATTCATGATTGCATACTCGCGCGTTCATGCTTTCATGAAGGCATAACCGTGCCAGTCATGTGTCCATGATGGCATAACTGCGCCATTCCGCAGGATGAGGCTGAGTCCGTGCCAGGGTTTTTACTAGCACATTACTATTCATCAGATGCTACATTGCTCCTTGGCGGCAAGTAGTCGCGGTTGCCTCGTCTTCTCTTGTTCGTTCCTTCCATGATCTAAAAGTGATGATTGCAAATCAGAAAGTTGGCCATGAAGCAGACCTAAATCATGTGGGCAAGTTAGAAGTGACACATACGTTCATGGTAGTCAGCAGCCTAAACGAATCAAAGCGGTATAAGTGGCGTCTCGAAGTAGGTTATTTGGAGGCTTCCTCACAATGGGCGCTCGGCCATTTGGAGGTGTTACTATGCGCTGCTAATCATGCCGCGGCATCTGCTCAAATCCTTTGATGGAGACCCGGACCGATCTCTCTTGCCTGCAGGGGGCTTGCTAACAAGACAGCTCCTCTGGCCAGCGCTAGAAAAGGCTCGCCACTTCACAGACAACCTACAAATGATTGGGAGGGAAGTGCGCGGCTCCCTATCAAGATACGGCGCACACCGGCTCGCTCTCAGTCTCTCTCCTTTGAGTGTCCCGCCGGGGTATATGGCTCCACAAATGGTCCTCGCTTATATGTACATGGTGAGCTTATCCCCATTTTCTCATCTTGTAAGAATTGAAGGAGTTTTCATTCTAAAATGGGATGTATAATTCTTATCGTTAAATTTGTCGCTCTCAGATGATTGGGCGGCAGGAAACACTTGGAGGGGGGTTGCCTTATCAAGAGAACGAAGAAGTGCTGCAAATTTCACGTCTTGAAGACTCACCAATATTGAAGTGGAGCACTAAAACTCGACAAGTGCCGGATAGCTCAGCGACGGAGACGCGCGCTGCTTGCTTGTGGTGCAACGCTCGTCAGTGCTACGTGCCTTGTAAAGTGGGTAGTGCCGTGACGTTCCTTCTCCTTTGAAATTCTTCTCGGAAAAATGTTCTTGCTTTAGATTTCCATTCAAGTATGTTTGCCTACCATTATTTACTATTGGAGTATGTGATGTTACACACTTCGTTGTACCCTAATAGGATTCAGGGATTCTGCGAGTTTCATAATCTATTTCAGGCCCGAAAAAGACACTGGTATCCATTACATGCCCCAGAGTGTTCTCGGGTGTCGACTGAGTTTAAGCTAATTAATTTATTATTTGGATAAGCTATTTAAGGGTTACAAATTCATCGCAGGCCAAGTCTTTGTTTAACGTATTCATTCATTAAGGCAATAAAGAGTTGAATTGTTTATTGATTCAAGGATTTTTTGTTTTCCAGGATGGTACCGTTTTGGATAAAGTTTAACTTAACTTCACCCCAGGAAAATTTACCAAGTGAAGCTTCATAAATCGAAATTTCAGGGATGGTTAACACAGTGTGTGGTAAACTTACAGTGGATGGTTAACTTACAGTGTATGGTAAACTTACAGTGTATGGTAAACTTACAGTGCATGTTAAACTTACAGAGCATGTTAAACTTACAGTGTATGGTAAACTTACAGTGAATGGCAAACTTACAGTGTATGGTAAACTTGGAGTGTATGGTAAACTTGCAGTGCATGGTAAACTTGCAGTGAATGGCAAACTTGCAGTGTATGTCAAACTTACAGTGTATGGTAAACTTGCAGTGTATGTCAAACTTACAGTGTATGGTAAACTTGCAGTGTTCCACGTCAGTATTTCCTGTATCGCTGTCGGTCCCCAAGGCCCCATCGCTTCCGACCTCTGGTCTAGAACCTGCTCACGCTCTCCCCTCATGATGCAGTGCTGCTTGTGATGGTTGAAGTCAACCCGCATGTTCAAAGAGAGCGTCTCCTTCATAAGTATGCAAAGTTCTACACTCAAAATTGTGATGTGAAACAGTTTCCCTGTAAAAATTTTAATGTTGTGCTATTTCTCGATTGTTTGTATTTTTTCTATTGAGCAAATCTCATTCTACTGTTCGTTACTACATGCTGTTTTTAGCCTTGTGGTCCAAAACTGTCGATACTTCTTCATCACTGCTTCCGAATAATGACGTCTGGAGTGCTGCTACGTACTAGGAACAAACGAAGGTATGGACTAACGAGTATTCATCACAATCGACGGTTTTGTGCAGCAAACAAAAGTAAGAATAAATTGCGGTGCTCATTTTGACTCTTGAATTCAAAATTTAGGTGCAAGAGCTTTGTTTAAAAGATGACGCAGTTGCAATTACCGGCCGCCCGTTTGCTGAACGTATGATAACGAATATGAAATTGCACCACGATCAGACATGATTTGGTTGCTCTGTTGGCTGAAATCCGAAAACTAGACACCTCGCACGGGAACTCGAAAGGTCTCCCAAAACGGTTTCTCATGGTAATTTGGAGGGGTGCTATACCACGGTACTCCACTAGGGAACTATAATGAGGATCCCGAGCGAGCGCATCTCGACCGTCTCAACAAGAGGAATTCTTGAGGCCGTCAAGGGTGAGTCGTTAATTTGAGTGCTCGGGTGCTGTCGAGATTAGGCAGGCGGCCTACCGAGCTGCCTGCCACTGCACCGCTCTCAGGTACTGCGTCCACCAGTCACCAGTGCTGCGCCCACAGGCTGCAGTGGAAACACTGGAGTCTATGACGCCGAGAGAAGCCGCTTAGATCCTATATTCGTGTCAAACAGAAAATGAAGGCGGCTCACGCGTTTTAAGTTTAAAATATTCAGACAATTTATTTCTACTAGTGTTGTATCAGTAAAAATTGATGTTAACTGTGCTTGCGTTTAACAATATGTTAATGCAACATCATTTGAACGGACTATTTTTTTTCTGTTAGAGCTGCTCCCAGACGTTTCGGCTTATGACAGAATCACATTTAATTTAGTCGAACTGAAAAAAATTGATTGAAAAAGTTGAAAGATTGAGTGCCTCTGTGAAATGTGAGAAAGAACACTTTTTCGCTCGAGAACGCTACTCTCGACAAATTTCTTTCACTTTGTATATTTTTCGATTGTATCAGTGTATATACGTGGTGTATATGCAGGCTTGTGTACAGTATGCTGCCATTATGTCAGTGTAAATTCGTAAGTATTTACGACGGTTATAGGTACTTCGAATGTATCTGTGTGTATATGCGTATTTGCAAAGTTTGTGTATACTTGGAATGTATCAGTGTGTGTATGGGTAATGGGCATGTATTTTCGTAATGTATGTATTTGCGTACATGCGTAATGGGCATGTGCGGCAAATGGGTCATGTATTTATGAAATAACTGAAATAACTTGAACGCCTGGTAAGTTCAATAAACATTTAATTTGTACGGGGTTGACGTGATCTTCCTGGAACTTTATGAACCGATCGATGCATCTATAAATTTGTGAAATTACAATGCTAGATTGTGTTATTCACGTAACAATAACAAATAGTAGTCTAAATTACGCTTAACGAGCACAAATGGGTGTGTTGGCTGGAACAACAGAAGAAAGATATTTAGTGCAGGCTTGATGGTTCTCGATTGTCTATCAAGACTCGGAATATGACGTCAATGCTTCGAAGAATGAACAGTTGTAAGACACGGTCTCTTGCGTAAAATCTGTAGTAGGTTTCACACACGTAATGTTGCGTCAAGTCGGGGCCAGTGTTCAGTGTTCGAAGTTTTACATAATGAAGACGTGTACTCGTTCGTATGTACAGTATACAGGTATAAAATATGCATTACTTATTCATTCTTTCATTCAAAATTCAAGTTAATTAAGGTGGTACAATTTTCTACCCACTGTGAGGTCACATTTTTCCTTTTTTAGGGAAAATTTTTGATTACGTTCTATTTACTTTCTTGGGTCACCTTTCATATTTAGTCGCTATGAGTTAATTAACGCACGCCACTCAGTAAGCCTGGCCTGTCTCTGTCTGCCTCGTGCTATGACCGTATCTATTTTGAAAAGCGGACCCCCTGTAAATTGAGAAAACGATTTCAAATCCTTGCCCGTCTTACATTAAGTCAAATTAACTTCGTCTGATTTACTCTCTGCGTAACGGTCTGACAATGAGTACATCAACAGCGCTACCTAGCCTATCGTTCACTTTTATCTGATATGTACGTCGGCGAACGCAGTCTTCTCCTCGGAACTCGTATCTACTAAGTATAGTTATAGTGCCGCTTTAAAACCCTATCTTCCAGTCGAGATTTTGCTCCTGGCCAGAGTAAGCTGCTCTGCGTCACTACTGATAGGTCGCTATTGTCAGACTGCCTACATCATGATTTGTGTTTCATTCTCTGTTATCAATAGTTTCTACAGTTTCCTGATGTCTATTTCATTCTTACGTCTGAAATACGGACATGTGAAAAGCCTGTTAGTTTCACCAGTGGCGTTTTGCAGTGCCGAGAGAACGTGTATGCTATTTTGGACTGGCCAGGGGCTCAAAACTGCTTTGCTATGCTTAGACTTCCCAAAAATTTCGTCATCATCACTTTCCTGAGGTGTAGTTCTTCCAAATAAACGCCTGAATTTTGGTAACGAAGAACTGATACGCCTCTTCTACTGTAAGGTATAAACTCTTTGTAAAGTACGGCTACTTCAGCGATGGTTGGGTGGAAAATTATCACGATTTAAATCATTTTAAATGAATAACTTGAATAATTCCTACCTTTTGTATTCCGAATTACGACTATGTAGTACATAAATTGCGCTTACACAAGGAATGGTGAAATAAAATCTATTTGAATCGTTGAATTTCTAAGTTATCAAAATGTACGTAATATATTACAGTGTTTAATCGGGCCTCAATTTACAATTCATACGTTATAATATTAGCTTTATACTTTTTGTGTGTATACCAAAGATTTTCCAAAGCATTTAAATTTGAAAGTAGCATTATAATAAACAATAACAAATTACTGTAAAATTCTTCTAACACTGTCGTGAGGGGCTAACATTTACGGTTTCTCATACTAGCATAATTATAAAGCACTGTAAAATGCAAATCATTTTTAAGTGGCAGTAAAAATTACGCGTTACATTATGTGAGCCCGTGTAAAACATCTCTCACCATCAACATACCGAAATAAGTTTAACACTGATGAGGCCTCGATATCCCCTCGCCTCCCTGGCAAATGGCCAGTGTATGTGAAGTGGCGCCACCTACCGTCCCCGTGGCGACGGAGGAATGTTATGGTACAGCCCAGAGGGCGGGTGGGGTGAAGCGAGGCCGTGCCCTGCTCAACTCTGGCTCTTGCTCAAACTCTGAATGAATTGGCTATTTTAAACCGTAGCAGGTAATGACCATGAACGAATTTATGTTTTAGGTTTATTCTCTGTCTAGTCATTTTTACGTGTTGTCAGTTGTGCCCTAACGTAGTCTATCTGTCGAGTTAATGGTGAGTGAGGTCTTGTGTTTACTCTAAATTGATGACAGCTGATGTCTGTGATTGATAAAAATTCTTCCTGATTATCTTATTTATTTCTTTTTTGGCGGACTTGAATAATTTGCTGAATAAATGAGATTGCTGTAGTCAAATAAATTTCAGTGGGTCTATAAAATTAATAATTTTATTTTTCATATTTATTGGTCACCAGCATTTACCCAATAGACCACAAATGAAAAGAGTAGGCAATGTTCCTATAGAAAGCAAAATTGATTTTAAAATGTTAAGTACTTTTTGTATTGTTGAATGTGCATTAAATTGGTTACTTCATGTAGGTGAATGCTTGAGTTAAAAATTTTTTTGGTGGAGAATGGGTTTACATTAATTTTTGTCATTTCTATTATTGTTAATTTTACTTGCCTTACATCACATAGTATAGGTACAATAAGTTATTAAGTATAGCAGTAGCCTGAAATTTTTATCATAATTCCTTTCAAGTTCAATGTTTTTATTTTTTTGTGTGTCAAGTATATTTTTTTAAAATAAACAGTCAAATTTTTTGTTTTTTCTTTCGAAAACATGCAAGGTTTTCCAGTTTTTACATTTAATCAATCAATTACTTAGTAGATGGGAAGGAAAACTTAAGCACTTTGTTTTAATTAAAGATATTTGCTATTCATTTGTATATCAGTTTCCATCTTATGTTTTAGTAAAATTTCCTATGCAATTAATAGAAATTATAATTTCTCCTAAGAGAGGTTAATATATAGCAAAGTTTTATTTAAATTAACAACTATTAGATAAAATATATAAATATGAAAATTAATAATTTTATTTATGTCTCATGGTTCTTTGATATAGTAAAAGTAGGTTGATCATGATTGATAAAAGATGTTTTTTATTGATCACAAGTTTACTATATTTAAAATTTATTTTGAGATATTTATTATTTTGTTTTAATTTTTACGGTATAATTTTTGTTTAAGTTTGTTCATGGTATCTATAATGTTTATAATGTTGATTTTTCAATACTCAACATGCAGATAGATGTTGTTGTGGGCTCAGAAATTCAACTTGGATGCAAGTGTCCTGACAACAGCTCACACTAGCTCTTCCTGAGAACCTTTTTTTGATGCCATACATTGCAACTTAATTTCGAATACGCATCAAATTTGGAAGTGTAAATGTAACAAATGATTTTGTACCAAGACATCAATGCTGCCAAAATGAGATAATGAAGCCGCTCTTTCTGAAGAGCTGCTCCAAATATTGATGTGTGTACACTGTACACAAGAAAAAACTGGATAGAAAAGCCATGGCTAATGGGCATTATTGGAGCTCATTCATGCCATTGTGATGCTGTCATGAGCAATCATGTGCAGCCTCTGTTGTGTCTGACAGTCTGCCACATTGTGCTAGAAGGGAGAACATTGATATTTTCCCTATTGATGCAACTCATAATTTTTTAGTTTCATGTAAACATAATAATCATTACATACGTGAGAAAATTTGTAGCTTGAAAAGGTTGCATATATGACACTTGATTTGCTCTTTTTTATTTTTTATTTTTGTTTGTGAATATAGCAAAAGTAAAATGCAATTCAAAATCAGCTCTGTTACCTATATTTTTAGTTGATATACAAGAAATAAATTTCTTTCTTGTTTATCTTGCTAGCTGCTGTTTGTGAGTTTTGAATGAGTAAACTTTTGTGTATAGATAGAAAAATATTTGTTTAGGCTAGTAATTGCTGAAACTTCAAAATTATTAATCATTTCATGTTTGAATGAACAAATGTATCTCTCTCATTTATTAGAAATATATTGGGCTAATACTTTTGTTATTTGTATTATTAATAGTCTTTTTTTTTATTCCCACAGATCTTTCAAGATTCTTCAATCAACTTTTCCCTGTCAACGGGCATCAATAGCTCTGGTTATTCTTGAAAATATTTGTGTTCATTCAGTTCTGTGTTTAATACTGAAATTTTTGGTCCTCTTTCATTTTCCTAAACCTGAAAACTGTAGAGTAATGAACTAGTGTTCTGCTCTTTACTCAAAGTGATATTTTTGTGAAAGTGCTTTTCATTAGGGAATGAATGTGTTTCTCATCTCTAGACTGTGACTGTAAAGCCTCGGCAATTCTCCAGCTCCAACAATCATCTAAAAAATCAGGTCTGTGCTACTATCTAAGGTTTGTGTTTGTGTACAGATTTATTTTTATCTTATGTTATGCTCTTTTTATTTTCAGTTTTGAATTGTAGGATAGTATATTGTGCATTTTTATCTTCTATCAGCATGACATAAATACAAGTATAGTATCAGTCAAGTTAACTTTTTACTAAGTGCTGCTACTGTACCATATCTCTTGCATTCATTTTTGATGGACAAATTGGCTTTATAATGGAACAGAGGCTGAGGTAATATTGAGGCCTACCCAAGGTGGCTTTTTAATAGGCCTATTGTTGTCAGGTAGTTCTTACCTGGACCCTAAAATTTCCCTCTATCAGTGTGACAGTGGCGTAAGTTATGGGTTTCATGTTATGCTCTACGTATTTATTAATTTCCAAGCATTTTTTCGGACGATTTTACAGTTCATTCAACTTGCTAAAAATTTATACAAATTGATTTTAAATTTTTTTGCCTTGTCAAGATAACACGGTCTTTTTGAGCTTACCAGTGTGATCCCATTATGTTTTTTTAAAGCTGATCCTGGCATTGTGCTCCTGTCATGAGCTGTCCTCTTGAAACTCATCCCATCTACTTTCTGACTTGTTGAACATGATGTTGACAAAATCAATTGCTTGTCTTCTTGTCCATGAAAAGTTATTTTCAGCTTTATTAAACTTTGCTTGAAGCGTATTGGAACCTTCTGCTCCCGGCCTTTGTGCACCACGCTGTGCCTTAGCATTTCTTTTTTGAATTTTAGGTCTTTATCTTTTAGTCTTTTGTAGTGTATTATATGAAATTTTTTAAGTATATATGAATTTGGCTTTTGAATGGACATGAAGTATAAGAATGTGTGAATTTCTTTTAGGCATCTTTGATGCGCATTAGGGTGCGCAGGGCCTGATCGATGAAAAAGGACGCTCCAGTTTCCTTCGTTTAATGCTGTTGAGAGTTTCCCTCCCTTGTACGTTCAATTGGTCTGCGCATGCGCAGCAGATTTCTTGGGTGGCTCAGATATCTGGAATAGAGCATCTCTGCTTTGTGAGAAGATGTTTCTGCAATTACAGATTCAATTTTTATTCCAGCTTAATTATTAGTATCAGAACATATACATAATTTGAATTTGCAATACATAAGTTATTATTTTCAATTACTGTATTGGTTTCTGAGAGCCTGGTTGCTGTGTTTCCCTGATATTCATCAAAAATGGCTGAAATGCCAACTCAGAAAATATTGATTGGCCTGTGTATTTGGGAGCCTGGAATTTATTGGATTGGTAAGATATTATTGTTGTGTAATACTACTGGGTCATTCTTCTCCTCTAAATTTTGAATATTGTGAAGTTCAGTTGGGTATTTCAATGTTACACTTACTTTTAATAGCATTTGCTGAAAGTTTTCTGTATATGCTAATAAAATTTCACTCATAATTTTAACAAGAGTCTCTTCTATGTCATGTTAGATTTAAATTTGATTACTGTTGTTTTTCAACTCAAGTCTCATAATTTTTGAGTGAAAAGTTAGAATTTTGTAATATTTGTAAAGGATGAAATGCTTACCGATGGCTTTAATTATATGGAAAAAATTAATTTTGATAATGTCCATGCTTATAAAAGGGAGATTTCATTTCTTTCTTTGTTCAACTTCATTGTAAAAGTTAAACTGTCCTATTTAATAAAATCATACTAAGCTAACTATTTTTTTTTATCAAGTATGGTTTTTCAAATCCTCTTTTTCAAAAAGTACTAGATATAAAGATTCACGTTCAAACTGTAGGCTTTATCATAATGGAATACATTTCCAAAGTGCATGTTGTTGGTCAGCGTGCAGCATAGAATTATCGACCATTACTGTGTTGAAAATCTGTATATCATACAATAACTCCTTCACTGTAATAGGTAACGTATTTAATTTTTGAAGGAAATTATAAGCTTTGACTAATCCCCTCCATTGTTATTATTATTACAACTATAGCTTGTGAGGAGTGCAAGCATCTGTGAACCTAGTGCTACTGGAGAGAAATTCTTGCATGATCTACTATTGGCTCTTGCTGGATTTCCATCAAGCTGATTGTCCTGTAGCTAGGTAGGAGCAATTTCTAAGTATAGTTTTGTAGAGCAGGTGTTCAGTAGCTGTATTGTGAAACTCAAGGAGACCCATTTGCCATGTTGAGGTTGTGTTTGTGTGATCATATCTGTCAACTCAGAAGGTGCTTTGGATGTAGCAATTCACTCTCTAACCTTAGTCATCAATTGTTTCTACATTACTTCTCATTTTAAAGAATGATTGTATTCTCTGAATTTCCTAAAGGATAAGTCTAAATGTCCTAATTTTGTCTTATGTCTCATAGATCATTTAACTAGCTTCTTTAGTTTATTCATGAATGCTATTTTCAAAAATTGTGTATTTTATGCATCACTCATTTGTTGACAAGTCTACATATCTTCTATGCATTCACTGATTCTGATATTTCATTTTTGGCTGTGCATTTTGCTTGTACTGGTTTGAAAGACAATTTTTCTATTTTTTGGTTGCACTGATTTTCATCTTGTCTGATCTGATTCAATTTTATGCTTTTAATTAAGCAAGTCAAGCTCTGGCTCCTAGTTCTTCAGAGAAATTAATTCCAGATGAGAATGTCAGTTACAGCAGCTGGCACCAAACTCATGGCTGTATTGTAATGAGAAACCTGAAGATTTTTGAGTCTGACTTTGCATTATGCAATCAGTTCAGGAACTGGTAAGAGGTGAGGGGAAATGTGCATTGGAGAGTCAGAGGACTCAATGTTTGAAGTTTAAAGACAAGCTCTGAACCTTCTTTGGTATGTATTAAACAAATTTTATGATTTGAAACTGTCTTCATGATACTGGCTGGATAATCTATGGAAATCATTTAGTAGTTAGACGTTGGTCATGCAATTCTAATGACTGGTCCAAGTGTGCAAGAGTACAGAAAAAGATTTATTTTTTGTAAATAATATACTCCTTTCCTAAAAATTACACTCATCCTAAGGGAAAAATATGCTTTGGTATATTATTTTATTATTTAGGATTCAAAATTAGTGGCTTATTCATTCTACTTTCTACTGCACATAATGTATGTTGCAGATAACATGTTTGAGCAAGCATGTACCTCTTCTGGCAAACAAAATGTCTCATTTGATGAGTACTAACAGCAATCATTTTTTTAGCTGTGCATTGAAGACTGCAATACTTGGGTAAAAGTTACTGGTGTTTCATCTGTCTGCACTGCGGTTGCTCTTCTCTCCAGAAAGTTTTCCTCATTTTACCTTGTTTAACTTGAATGATTTAGGGCTTGTGTGCTGAGTTGTTGGTTTTCCATTGAGTGTATTCCACATTCTCCTAGTCTACTTCTTACTTGATTATTTTAGGTGCAATTACAATTGACCTACTGTAAGCTGAGTTTATTGATTATTCAGATTCACACATTTGTTTATTATTTGTGTTTGCATTATTCATGAATTTCAGAAGTATATGATATATTCAACAAGAAATTCATCTAAAAAAATTTTACTCAACTGACCCTGAACACATTTTCTACACATTGGGCAACTGGTGCACCAACACTCGTGCATAATAGTTTGCCTGTAAGCCAACGCACATTCTTTCATTTATGGTTACCAAAATCTCTCAAATTTGAATTATTAATTTAACTAAAGGCTGTTTACCCAAGTAAAAAGAGAGCAACATGATAAAAGCATGTTTAAATTCTATATGTGAAGGTGTTGCCAAATTCAAATTCAGCACCCTATGTGAAACAGCTCAGATGTATTTCATCCGTACAAACTAAATTATGGTGTAGCTATATCAGCTACCATGGTACCCATCATATATCACTGTGTGCATATAGGTGTAAGTGCCAGGATGGGCTAACTTGGTTCTCAGTGCATTAATTATTTTCCACTAGAATTGTACTAGTGCAACTCATCAGTAGGTGCAGTGTAACTCATTATAGTGCAACTATTTTTCTTCTCTTGGTTCTTTGCCAGGCTTGGATTTGAGTTGTGGGGTCAGCCAAGCAATGGTCGTGGGACTTAGAATCCGTGAATCAAGTGTGACACTCTCACATTGAAACATACCAGCCAGGAATTGAAAAAGAATTGAAAATTTAATTTGAGTTGGGGGAATGATTTTGTTGGAAGAATTTCATGGGGTTTTCTCTGACATCATCAAGCCATACACAATAATTTTTCCATTATCTCCTAAATCTTAACTATCTTCTCATGGATGCACATTGTATGTAAAATTTTCTTCCTGCATTTATGAATAGCATTTTATTTTGATAACTAAATGCAGAATGTGAGTTTTGGGATTTTTGCGCTTGATTTGTTCTTGTTATTTTTTGCTGGGTTGTTGCAGCTTGTGTAAGTCTGGAGTGGCACTTGCATGTCAAACCACTGCCTAGAGTCTGATATGTGTTCTCTGCAGACAAAATGCTCTACATAAGGGCTTCTGTTGCAGTTTTACTTACAATCTAAAGTGTTTTTGCAGGGACGATTTGGCCTGTTTGAGAAATGTTCTGGTATAAGGAATTGGTGTTTGACTGCACTTGAAGTGGAAGTAATAGGTCTTTTACATAATTCTTGTAAAACATTCAAGAGTATGCCATGGCCAAGTAAAGTCCAAGTAAAGTAAAGTCTAGTTTCTGTCTAGTACTCAAAAGTTGCTCACATGTAATTTGTTCATCTTATTTTCTGGTCTGCTGGCTATTGAGTGATTTTTTTTTTGTTTGCATACTTTGATTGGGTCAACGTTGATTCCAGTTAGTTTCTGTGTACAGAAAATGAAACTATATAATCCAGAATGACTGATGAAAAAAAATATCCTATTTTGTAAAAGCTAATTTTATTAAGCCATTGTGTGAAGAATACATCAAGATACTCCTTGTAGGAGTAAACATTCAATTGTATAAGGGACTGCTACCATACGATTGAAAATTTATTTGTGCCCACGCAAGTTGGGTAGTGACTAAATTCTAATATGTGCATGTACAATTCTCTTGATTTGTGCAATTGTTGTTTCAGAGGCCCGAGGTGCGTCGGGTCGTGATGTGGTGCTGGGTGCTGCCCAACGCTCCAGCCCTCATGGTGGCAAGATGAGCAGCAGTAGAAGTCCTAAGTCAGCACCACATGCCTCCACTCCTGCTACTGCTGCTGCATCTTGCACCCCAGAGCCTTTGAGCTGCTCTCTCTTGGCTGCTCGTGCAACTCCTGCTTCTGGCAACACACCAGCGTCATGCTCGTCTGCTGACCCTGTCACTGCTGCTCAAGCTTCTAGTTCAGTCAACACCTCATCCAAAGAATTAGAGTCTTCAGTTGATGTCATTGCCAAGACATCAATTAGCTTTAGTGTCAATCCTAGCAGTGCTGTGATAATTTCAACAGGACTGGAGCCAAGTGCCAGTACCTTTGGTACGACGAGTTCTCCAAGTAAGAGTGTTGGAGGTCTCTCTGTAACAGACCAGTCAAGCATACCTCTACCTCCCTCCACCAGAACATTCCCTCACCGTTTACAGACTGAAGCACCAGCTCACGAACTGCAAGAGGAGAAGCCTTCTGGCTCGAGTGTTGAGGAAGGCCAGAGTTTGAATTGCAGCAGCGGAAGCATTCTTGTGCCGTCGGTATGTTGGGAGCAGGCAGGGGGCGAGGTCCGTGCTGCTTTGTACGATCTCGGCAGGAGTGGCAGGTCGGCAGGGGCTGGCGACCGAGCCTTCGGTGCATTTGGGCAGGCCACTTGCGGGGAGACCAGGCCTCCAGTCTTGGGGGAGGAGCAAAGGATTGGACAAGAAGAAGATCTTGTGACAGAACAGGACATTCTCATGCAAGGTGCTCTACTTTTTACACTTTATCGCGTGTGTTCAGCTATGTTCATAGAATTTAAAACTTTTAGTGGAAATTACTGTACGTGAAAATTACTGTGGGTACTTCATGTGGAAGCATATGGAAGAAAGTAATTTTATTAATATGTTTTCATTAATTTGTCATGTTTTCCATTTATTTTTAATTGTAAATAGCCAAATAAAACAGGGTACTATTATGGTACCTAGCTGTTAGCAGTCAAGCATTACTGCTAAATTTCCATGCATTGCACAAGATCATTCATCATTATGGATCACAATAAGGCTTATGCTCAATCCTGTTGAATTGTAGGCATTTTGTATTTTTGTATTTTCTCTGCTAAAGTGTTAGGTGTTTCGAAGCCTTTTTTTGATTGACTTGTGTAACCCAATAAATGGTGCTTGTAAAACTAGCGATGAGCTCATGCCTGATGATCTGGTGCTCGTTTTGCAGGTGACGGGTGGGGAGAGTGCCCCGCAGTGGAGGGCTCAGGGGAGGGGGATAGCCCCGAGGTGGGGAGTGGCGGCGTTGCAGCAGGGGGTGGGGGTTCACTGGAGGGCAGCAGCAGTAATGGCAGCAACTCGTCCAGCAATCCTGTGGAGTGGTCACACTCCATTGATCACCTCCTCCTGGACCCTGTGGGTGTCTCTGCCTTCATGACCTTCCTCCGCGAGGAAAAAGGCTGCAGCAATGCTCTCGACTTTTTCTTTGCATGCAAGGGCTTGGGTAGCCAACCTTCTGAACACTTGAGGCAGCTTTTGCTGGTGATCTGGAAGAAGTTCATTCGCAATTACAACGTGCGTGTGAGCCCTGAAACCCATGCCGACTTGTCAGAGAAGATCTACAGGGGCGCGCTCTCTGCAGACATGTTCCAAGTAGCTCAAAACGAAGTTCTCGAGTACCTCAAGCAAACGTCATACCCTGCGTTTCTGCAGTCCCAGCACTACGTGGAGCAGCTCCAGCAGTACCATGCAGAGCAGCAGAAGCTGGACCTGGAGGACCCCGAGCGAGCGGCGTACCAGAGTAACCTGCTGCAGCAGAACCCTGTTCAGAACATCAGTTACAGCCCCCACCGCTACTCCAAGCCTGTGGACGATCCTCGCAGTACAGGTGTCTTCAGAGCGGATTACTCTCACAGTGCCAGTCACGGGGCGAAGTGGAACCCCAGCCCTGCAGTGCTCACGACTGTGTACGAGCATGAGGCTGTCACGCCCCACACCGTCTCCCTGCTGCCGGGCTACATGAAGCACTTGTCAGGCCCTTGCAGCATCCCCAGAGCTACAGGAGAGAATGATCTGGCGTGCCTTGCATCGTCTGGGTCCAAGAGGCCTCATCTGTCCTCTAAAATACTGGCTGAGACAGTGGGGCAGCGAGCTCTCGTCAGTCCCAAGCAGTGAGTCCCCAGCTCCACACTTGTTGCACTTGGGCTTCCTCGTGCAATGGGTGGCATGTGCATTGTATGTTGTCATGTTGCTTCATTCCTTCATGTACGCATACTCTCTGCTCTGGAAATTCATTTGTTTTTGGCTATTTTGTTCTGTGTCATGAATTTTTTCATGAAAGTGTCTGAATTTTTTAATTCTTTAAAATAATTGTTTTTCATTACTTGTTCATGTATTCTTGTTTATATTTTGCCTTCATTACTATTATGCCAATGTTCATTTGAATTAGCATTACAATTTTCCAGTTTCTTGAACGTGTCACACCTTTGCTTCAAAAATACATCAAGATTTAGAATATGCACTCAATTGTATGCAAGTAAATTTTATTCTTATCACGCACCATATTTCCAAATGATAATGTACGTGAGTGGTAGGGCAGAGTACGGTGCACGTGGGCTTGCAGGCTGAGTCTGGTTTGTGACGTACACAGCCATGAGGCGATTGTGTGGGTAGCCATCAATATTTTTACTACTGGAGTCTTGAGGCTTCAGTGCTTCACTGATCAAAGAGTTGCGAGGGACTCCTAAGTGTTGGGATTTTTATCAAGCTGAGGAACAGTGAGATTTCTCATCTTTCTAATATCTTGATTATTTGAGATGATACAATTTATTTTAGAGTTTCAATTATACCAGAGGCAATATCAAGAGAAAAAAGTGTTCTGCATTCAGGATTTTTGGCTCAATGGTACTGAATGTAGGAGCCACTTTTGGCTCAATGGTACTAAATGTAGGAGCCACTTTTGGCTCAATAGTACTAAATGTAGGAGCCACTTTTGGCTCAATGGTACTAAATGTAGGAGCCACTTGAAAAACGGCAAAAAAAAAGATATAAGGTGGAAGTCGTCTGTTTTGTATGTATGTCCATCATCATATGTCAAGAATTAGCTGAATAGAACAGCATCAGCTGTAAACTTTACCTCCCTCTGTAGCCCACCACCCGTTACTCCTGCTCTTGTGTACGGGCCCGACTAGGACGTGTTCTGTTCATGGCGTTATTATCAAGCTAGTGGCCGCTGTGGTGCCCTCATTTATTTATTAATTTATTTATTTTTTCATTCGAGTTTACACTGTGCACCTACTTTATAGAAAGCTCTTAGTTTATCCTTTGTAAAGCCTTGCTTGTGGATCAGAGTCATCCTTTGCATTGTTGCCTGCTGCACTGTTTGTCTTATGTCAAGCTCATTGTAAGTCACGACTCAGGTGTACGTTGCATTTAGAAGTTCTGTGTGCCAGTGCACTTGAGTGGAGGCGCAACACACTCTTTGGAGCATCAGTTTAGCAATGCTTGCATGGGTGTGAGTGCTTGTATGGTGCTGAAGTCTGCATGCATCTCGGTGCTGACGGCTGCCGCTGTTCCCCTGTAGAGGCGTACGAGGCGGCCTCAATCCCTACCACGCCAGCTACGGCAGGGGGCACCACGCCAGCAGGAATGACTCCGAGCGACAGAGTGTCAGCTCTGGGGCTTACACAGATGATACCAGGAGCTACACGGACGGCTCCATGTAAGTGATAAGGCAACGTCCACGGACCAG
>VOMN01105225.1:0-10930 GCA_014899125.1 Orchestia grillus | reverse complement strand
TGGAGGGTCACCAGCTGCCAGACCTGGAGGGTCACCAGCTGCCAGACCTGGAGGGTCACCAGCTGCCAGACCTAGAGGGTCACCAGCTGCCAGACCTGGAGGATCTGCATCTAATTAATGAGAACGATTTGACTCGAATTAACCATCCCAGAAAACTAGACAACGCTGATCCCACGCTATCATATCAGGAAAATGATCTGCCTTCGAAGGACTGTCTTCAACTGCAATATCAGGGCTGCTCTCCGAGAGTTAACGACTGTCGTTACACAAGGCTGAGTCAGATTTTTCCCCCGCTGTATGAGCAGCGGTGTCACTCACCAGAGAGTCAAAATTTTGTTACGCTGCAACTACAGCACAAAGGTTTCCAACAGGTCAAGTCGGATGATTCCTTAGTAACCGGTGAAATCTCTCCCCAATCAAGTTGTACACAGCCAGTGTCTGATACTTCTCAATTGCAGGAGACGTCCTGTTATAGATCCTTTGCAGCCGCAGGTGGAAATGGAAGCAATAACTTTCTTCAGTGTGGAAGCGATGGATTGAAGAAATCAACTGATTCAAGTGACATTAAATTTATTCCAAAGAGTTCTAATTCGTTTTCCCGAGAAAGTGCTTCTGCGGGGACCTTGCCCGATTTCGGAAACTTTTTTTCGCCTCACCAATTACACGAAGAGAATAACCAAACCCATCTCTCAGAGAGTGAGGGCATCACATCTCGTGTTCCTTCGTTCGAAGGAATGATTGTGAATGCTCCCAGAGAAACTGTTCAGGAAGATGAATCATCGCATGATAATATTGGAGCTTCAATCAAGGAAACTTACTGTTCTAAAACGGTTGACACAGTGAAAAAGAAGAAAGTTAACCCACAATTAGTAGCGCCACCTCGTCGAGCTTCACCCAGAGAATTCAGAGGAATATCGGAGCATGGAAAACTTCCCATGGTGGTACCGTCAGGCTCTGAACTGTTCAGCGAACTTTCCACTGAAGAAAAAATTTCTAACGATTCTTCAGATAGCTTACAACTACCTGGCTTGACGACGAGCGCAGATTTCCTCTCTCTGAACAAGGACGAAACGAACGAAGGAACAACTCCGTTAGAGACCTGTTCTGAGTCTCGGCTTCGTACACGAACAAGCGAATCTTGTGACCCCAAAGACATCAAGTTTTCAACTTGTTCCGGATCACTAAATTTTTTTCATTCGTCTGAGAAAAATATTTTAACTTCCGGCGAACCGTTGACTGAATCAAAAAGCTGTCAAGAAAACGAAAAAGTAGATCATTTATTCGCCAAGATCCAAAATAAAGTAAAATATTCCGTGTTCGACCAACAAGGAACCATTAGATATTCAATGGAGTATCCGTTACCCTCCTTAACGACCGATAACAATTCTACAAGAGAACATTCTACTTCAAATTGCTCTAAACCTGGAATTGATTCCCTCCTGGACATTGCAATTGAGGAAGGGAAACCGAAAAGAAGTTCTGCGGAAGAAAACGGCCCCAAAGAAAGCACCGGAATGTTATTGGACTCAGTGGTCCAAGAAATTTTCGAAGACACCAGCTGCCAGTCTACAAATTCGAAGGAGACTTATACCACCCATGTTTATTCTATAGACGAACATTCATCAACCTATGCAAAACATAAATATAACAGTGTTTCCAATATGCAATGCAATATGTCCAAGGAACTCCCAAGCATTTCATTGAGAAGTTCAACAATGAAAGAAAAAATTGGTGCTCCTGGAGTAGGAACGAATTCACAGACAGACTGGCAGAATTTCAAAAAACTTCATCTTAGTCATAGTTGTTTTGATGGTCATTCTTGCGCTTATCCTACCCAGTACAAAACAGCAAGCAGTGAAAATGAGACTGAGCTCTGTCGTAAGCACAAGCAGTTCAGAAAGGACAGTAACTGCAACGATAAGTTAGCCAATACATCTGTCAAAAATGGGCAGTTTTCGAGAATAAATAGTTTTCAAAGCTCTCATCTCCTCAATGAAAATTGCCCTAGCTTCCTCGATCAGGCACTGCCATCAAGTAACAGTGAATTTAAAGGAAAAAATTGTGACTGTAAAATCAGAAATGTTCCTTGCAATGATTCATTACATCAAAATCTATCTGAGAAATACATGAACAATAAATTGACTTCACAACACGCTCACCGCTCTCTCTCAAGCGTGGAGTTATTTGGTATGGGCAAAAGAAAACACGATAATCGTTGTGGAAACTGCTCAAAACGGTTGCATGTCCTTCAAAATAATCCTGATTCCGAAAACCAGCTTCAAACTAGTGAAGCTAATCAGGCCAAGCTCCCCAAGAACGGCAGCGAGACTGGTCAACGTTGGCATCTTCTGAAACATACAGTTAAGAGAGGTAAGAAATCAATTATACTGCTAAGTTATTTGTGAATAGTAATTTCTTGTTTTGGAGAAGCTTCTATTTAGAAAGCAGCTGGCTTTAGTATTTAATTACATAAGAATCGTGCAATTTTCAGCAGAATGTACCGCACTTTCTATTTTTTGAAGGTTTTGAAGAATTGGATGAGGAAATCAACACTATAAATTGTTTACGTTAAATAACGATCTAAAAGGGGAATAATTCGTTCTTTATAAACGTTTTTTCATCATGAATACGAAAAAACTCATTTGCAGAGTAATTGATCTAATGAACAAATGTGAGAGCAGAAGCCTATAAGGGAAAAATATCAGGAACAACTTTCTCCCAACTCTGTTGGGCGATAGGTGAAAGCTTCTGTGGTAACTTGAAATTAGCTGTACTTTTAGAAAAATGTGAAAGAATTTCAATCTTCGTACAATTTCTTTACGTTTTCCGAGAAGTATTCTTGTTTCATTAAACAATGCTCTCATCATCGAGAGTGGTTTATAAATTAGTTTAGTTGTTTGCTCTCTTGAAGCTCCTACCGCGGTGTCCAGGCTGCAAACCTTACATAGGAAAAGTCATTCAACGTTCTTCCATGCATACGACCCAAACACGTCATATCCCATCATGTGGTCATGTTTGTAACCACTGAGTTTGTGTTATTGCAATATAATAATTGGTGTGATATTGTATGAGAATTGTGTAACACCAACTTAAATTGAGCTACCCAGCAATTGAGAATATTTTCGTATTATAGGTGGTCATCAATTATTTTTCCAGTGATCTAATTGGAATAATCAAAATTCAGAATAAGCTCTTGCCGCAGAAAACAAAAGTTCCAGCCCATAAAGATGTGGTTCAGCAGAATAAGAGCAATTTTCCTTTTTGATGGCTTCGATATGTCCTTTGATTTCTCAATGAGGGGTCTAAGAGGTCTAAGGACTGTAGGAATCTTCACAGATGGAGAAAAACCAACTCTGGTTCATCATTAGGAGACTTCAGGAGATCAGCGATTGGACTTCGGTCTCCTGTTCTTTGTTATTACTTTTTTTTCATCCCTTATAAGTGCTCGATTATAGTTTTCTTCTTTGCGAGGTGTTTACACAGGTTCTTCCAAAGACAGCACTGATGCTAACCTAGAAAGTGATGATCATGAGGAGGAGAAGAAGGAGGAGGAAGAAAGGGATGAGGGGGAGGATGCTGATGATGGAGACGATGATAATGAACTATTTTCCTACGTCGAAGTGCTTAATTTTTTGTTTCTCTTGAGTCTCACTTTGCGGTACACGCCTTGAATGCGATGCCAGTTTGACATTGACAAGAATATAAAAATCATGATTGATGTAACACTTGTTCCATTGTCTTTGTGTGATGATTTAGTTCACACGATGTAGCAGTTCGCATAGTTACACGAGCAAGCAGCTTCTTGAAGCTCTCACTTCATAGGAATCTTTAATAGAATCACTGAACCTTGACTTATCTACAACCAAGAGTTCTTCGGTAAGTTGCTCGACTTGGTCGAAAGCTCTTCGCTGGCTGGCTCTCGTGAGTAAATTTTTTTTGGATTATTAGGTTTCCGGAGAATTACCTATACATATACATCATAGTGCCGTGCAAATTCCACAAAATGTTATTCGCAGTGCAAATTACTTTCATTAAACAACAGCTTGAGACAGTGACGTATATAGGAAGCCTAAATCTTGTGCAAAATGAGTTTTCTTCTGTCGGAGAGAGCAATTACTAAACATTGGTTGGTAAATTCTACAAATGAATTCACACTGAATATTAAAACCAGCTCGTTGTTACTTTATGAAAAAAGATTCTCGTCATCTTCAATGTTATATTTGCAAAAAATTATGATTTCTCCAGGAAAAGTTCACCATTCTATTATTTTCATCGTATGCCCATGGTATCTTGCGTGAGAGCACACCTGGGCTTAGATTACGTTTTCTGAAGTCCATACTAAATGGTCCCTTCTTTCCACTCTCTTGGAATGACATTCCATGTGGCTAGGGAACTCTTAACTAGTCCATAACACTCAACCTTCTCCTACTTTTAATCTTCACTTTATTCGGAACGCGGGAGATTAAATGATGTATCTATTATAAAATAAGGTTGTGTCCCACTTCTCGTTTCTAATTGATATCGGTCTGCCCAGATCATCGAATCTTCAGCGAAACGGACGCTGAGTCAGCAGTTCGCTGCAGCTCTCAGCGACGTCCTATTCTGCAGCACAACGTGTGCCACTTCCAGCTCGGCAGCTGCAGAGTCAAAGCTGACGAGCGGCGAGGCAAATATCCCACCATGACGACGTTCTTCCAAGAAAAGTGCGGGGATTTTTCTGAGTAAAGAATTTAATTCGTTAGAGCTCGTTCATTGTTCTCATTGTTGCAATGTCATTTGCATTTGGTCAGAAGAGCACGTAGAGTTGCAGGTTTTATTCCTCCTCCATCTCGTGCTGACGTTAGTCCATTGTCTTGAAGTCTTTATTGATAACCCATAGTAGCTGATTCTGATTTCTCTATCGTAGCCACAATCTAATGTTAATGGAAAGCTAATATCGGGTAAAAAAACCCTGTTTTGTAGTCCCTCATGCGTGCGGGCAATGTTAGCGAGCTCATTTTTATGATTTTTGAACGAAATAACGAGGCTTTTTACAACCGCTATTTTTTCTAAGTTCAGAGAAGTTCTTTCCTGCTTAATAAGCCTTCTGGACAAGTACGCCATCAACGCTGCGCAACTGCTGCCGCTCAGGGCTTTGTTAATCATATTCCACACTGAGGGACATGTTAATCGATTCCTTACGAATATTACAATATATGTTAAACAACGCACGCAGAAGACTGATTATGGGATACTTCATAATTTGGAAGATAGGTAACACTTTTTCCTTTTAACCATATTTACGCATGGTTTTTGTTTCAATTAACGGCAGTATTTTCGTTTACTAAGAAAAAATTTCGTCGTTTCTAAATTATTCTGAATAAAGAACTAAATTTTACTTGTAATTGTAAGCGTTCCTTAATAATATGAAGACGCATTTGTCCATATTTGAAAGTTTAATGTATAAAATTTATGCATGAATACATTTTATTTTATTTTATTGAAAACACAACCTTGAGCAATGTACACTTGTGGCCTGTGTTCAAGTAGCCCTGTTAGCATCAAAGTATATTGCAAACAATGTCCCAAAAATTTAAAATTCAAGTGTAATGCTATAGTGAACAAATTTATTACGTGTATTGCACTGCATATGCTTTTTGTCGAAGTACAAAACCCCCACAGAAGAGGTTACGTAGTTCAGAGAGTCCTCTCACTTTGTTTCTTCAAGTACCTTTGGTTTCGAAAACTGTAATGTCTGACAGATATTTTCCTTTACCTTTCGTAGCAGTTTTACTTTAGTGAGTTCCACACATCCAGTAATTTGTGTAGACATTTATATTGCATCTCCTTCAAGTTTTCTTTCTGAATATTTCTTTCCTGTTCATTTTATCGAAATGGAACAACTACTGCCACCCAGGCTGTTTGTGTTCGAGTTCGAGCTGGACCGGGACTGCAGAGACCAGCCTGATGCCATTAAAACTTCTGCACGCAGTGGTGGTGCGTACGGCCCCGCTGTCAAGCTTCTCATCCGACTCACCGTACCTTTTGAGAGCTTGCGGCTCTTCACGCTAAATCGAAATGTGGTGAGCTTTTACAGTCGATTTCAAGGGTGAAGGTAACTCCATTGATATCGTCGAGTACGTTTTGATGGAGTAGTAATTACTATTGATTCAGATTTATACTTTGTATTGGGAGCTGAAACAGTGAAGTTATAGCTGGTGAAGTAACAGAGAACATAGGAAGGCTTCTAATCCACCCAAATGATAAAGACTGACAAATATTTATTTAACAAAGAACGTTACATCCAGATTCGTTTATTACACCATCATTTGTAACGCATAGAAAGAATTACACATACGAGTACATTGACTATTTTTCGTTACGTGCAGTATACTAGCGTTACTTATGTTTGAAAGGAACATAATAGAGGCCCCATGTTTTTGTTCAGTTCTAGCTATTGATTACATCAGAGTATGAGGCCTCAAAGTAACTTTCTGCATCAATGTAGGTTTGGATCTAAGCAGACTTGAACTGCCAAACGAGATCGACTCCATCAGGGATGCACTCACTGCTGGTCACTGGAATGTAACCTTCTTCGTGGCTGAGAGCCACGGGGGCAATCGAAAAGCTTTGCTCGTTGGCGCTGATTTGTGCTGGCACACTAATACGCTGATTTGTGCTGGCACACTCGGACGAAGTTTTGTGCTGGCACACTCGGACGAAGTTTTGTGCTGGCACACTCGGAGCGTCTGCGCCAGCTCCGCGCTTGAGTGGGTCGAGGCGAGAACGCTAAGAACTCGGCCGTCACGATGTGCCGCCTTTTTGTAAAATCTATGAGAGAGGCAATGCTCAAGTATACCATCTAATAAATACTAGTAAAAATTTCAGGGATGTATCATGATTAGTCTGTACTGACATGTAAAAATTGTGAAAGTTCCTTGTTTGTATCAATCAAAGCTTATTGCCCTAGTGTATCGTTAAAAACATCTCCGTGTAGCCATGACATACTTTAGTACGAAATCTGAGGTACATTATTATTTTCTTGCATGTTTATTGCTGAAATTTTACAGCTCATTTCAAATTGAAGAGAATCAGCTCATGTCGCATAAATAAATGGATTCGAGTAATAAGCGTGGCGCTAATTTTTGGGATATGATCAATCATTTTTCCAAACTTTACAAGTTCGTACAGTGAGGGGAAACGAATATTCGTAAACCATAATTTTCTTAATTTTTTATAGTTCTTACAGATCAAAAATGTTGCTTTTCAAATAATAACTATATGCAGTTACAGAGTAGCACAACATGAATTGAATGCAACCTAAGTTCGTACATAAATTAGGGAAATATAGTTTTTAGTACTTTAAAGGGGAAAAAGAATTCGCAAATACTTAAATATAACATAATCTTCATTTGATGTTTTGTGCTGGATCGGGATGTTTTATGCTGGACCAATTCACTTAGAGAGCCCCCTCAAAGGACATAGGATAGGTAATAGAGTTAGGTTTATCTATCATACGTTATGGGACTGGTATCCCCAGGATGACAGAGTACCATCTGAAATTTTATGGTTCGTGTCCACTTTGCTTCTTTTAATTTCCACATCTTCTTCGCCATCTCCTCCTAGTCTTTTCTAACTGTTCATTCTTAACTTGGTGTTTTTGTACGCAATGATCCTGTGTATTAATACAATTTGTGTAAAGATTCATTGTTTTCTTCAGACAATACTAAGTGTTGCTGTCGTTTTCAGCGTGACCTAGTCCTCGTCACTAAAACGCTGCCATCTGTACCACTATTAATACTCGTTTCAATAGCAACCAATCTCTTCTTGTATTTCTCAGCTGGTGATTTGCGAGTTCTAGTTGTTATTTTGTGCCATTCTTCTTGGTCTTCGTTGTTCTAATGGAATATCTTTGGTGGAGATCTCGATTGAACTTAAATTCTTAAACAAAGCCTTGAATTTTGTATTTATATTAGATCTTAGAACTGACTTGGATATTCTAGAGTAATATTATTCGTTTCAGCTAGGCATTTATTCGTCGACTTCGCCCTTTGCATGCTATCATTATATTGTCGGATGACGTACTGCTCAGGAAGTGGAGCGATTCTCTTGAAACGAACAAATTTGCGTTCAACACATCTTGATATGCAGTGTAATTTATTCTACATTCATTTACAGTCTTTTTCTCTGTGCTTTTTTTTCAGAAAATGTCCCAAATCACAATACTACCACCACCAAATTTCACTGTTCCAAAAGTGTTAGTCGAGTTTAAAACAGCATAGTTATATATATGTATGTTATTGTTCGAATAACGTCCAACTAGTTCAAAGTTGATTTCATCTGTCCGCAAAGCTCTTCTCTTTGGTGAATCTTATTTACACGAACAAATATCAGTCATGTATTTCTTTGCTTTTACAATTGCAGTAAGATGTTCCAAAGGTCAGTGTAACTTCAGTTTGTTCCTATGAATTTCAATGCTTCTTGTTCGTTAAGTCAAATAAATTACTAACGCCAGTAATTTTACTTGCAACTCTTCGGATAATTTTGGATTTTGTTTATCTTGGCGTAGGAATTTACACGAAGATCGGAGAGAAATCTTACGTGGAGCACAGAGATTTATTGGAATTCATTAGTATTTTATTATTTGTACCTTGGTATACAGGGTGTGAGGAAAAAAGAGTGACAAATTCCTCACTCACCAGAGAGGGGCAAATTGAACACCTTCGTCTCTATGGAACTTCGCGAAAAAAAAAATGATTTCTGAGATATTAGCTATTTAACGTTTAAAAGGAGGAAATTTGAAAACGAAATTACTCACAAATAATTTATTTAAACATTCACTGCAGAGAAATTGTTATAAGTTTACACAACCCCCATCGATGCTCTTGTAATATCTTGTTATATCACCCTTGCTAGCTCTTCAATTACGATGGAAATGGTCTAGCACTGCTTCCCCAACATCTACATGCCTCTAAAGACCCGCATCCCTTCGGTTTATTTCAAAACTTCCGTGGTCAAGTGTCCTTAAGTGTAAATTTGAAAATATTTTATGACCAGGTATTTAACGGTTTGGAAAACACTCATGGTATAGCCTGGCTGCCTGTCTGGCGTTACCATTAGCAGCAGCAGCACCATAAGCAAAGCGCATGTTTACCATTTTTGCGTTTCTTAAGCGGTCCATGTTGCCAGCGCCCTGTCCCAGTAGAACAGCAATAACAACAAATACGTAAGCGAGAATTTACCTCGCTGTGTGATCTAGAACAATTTAGAACTTAGTCTAAATTTTTTTTGTCAAGTATCTCATAAACCAAACTTTTTTCGCAAAGGTCCATAGAGGCAATAGTGCTTTGTTTACCACTTTCTGATAGGCGTGGAATTTCATACCTCTTTTTCCTTAACACCCTGTAGTTGCACTGATAGTACTACTCAGTGGAATATTTTTTAATTCTTCATCCAGTTCCACTAAGCAATTTTCTGAATCTGTGATCATCTTACCAGAGTTTGACAATCAGTTCTCCAGGATCCGTCCTCATCCAATCTAATTGACAGTTTGTACATTTTACGAGCTCGTTAGTTCTTTACGTTGTCATGGTAACGAGTTTACTCGACGAAATGTCAGTCCAGGATATTTAATCAGTGTTTTTATGTTGATAATCACTGCTGATAGCAATACTCTAATTAGATTACATATCATTCTACAATATAGATAATACAGACAAGTAATTCAACAGTTTTGGAAGCGAAGTTCGTATCATACGAATATATTTTTGATCTAAATATTGAAAATATATTTTGCCTTGTGTGTACCAGTTTTTCCTTCGTTCTGTGTATTTCACTTTTTTGCTAATACGTACAATAACTTATGAGTAAAATGCTTTCCTATTGGGTGAATTTCTACCATTGATCGTCCAACATTTCTTTAAAGATTAAGGCATCATCCACAAACAAATATGCTTATATGAGCCTGATTTTCTCAGGTGGAGTGTGTGGTCGAGTGGAGTCCGCTACTGCAGGTGTGGCAGCACAGCAAGCAGCGCGGCCAGGTGCCCAGCAGCTGCCGAGGGGTGCTCAGCAGCGCCCAGCGCCAGTTCTTGGAGCAGCTACAGCAGCAGCTGCCGAGGAGTCCCATTTTCAGGGTAAGGACAATAGTCCAAAAATACCCCAGATGCTCCATTATTACCAGGGTGAGAGCAGATGATTAATAGTTGCCTATCGCTTCTACGGGTTTCACTTGATCGACGTAGTGTGATAAATGTTGAATCCTGCATTGCAGTATACTCGCCACACTTTCTCCACCTGCAATTAGAATAAACAAAATGTACTACTTCATAGATCAAGGATCATACCTATCTTGTGATTGTCAGATGAGCTAAAAGTATCATGGCCACTGCTTTGTTTTACACGAGTGTCATTTAAAATAAGGCGCGGCGTAATCAATTTTATTAATCTGATTTGAAATAATTTGTACAAACAATATTTCGTTCGCAAGAAAATTACCGAGTGGCAATTAACGACCGTAAACTACCAATACATTTCAGTTGTGTTCAATAAATTGTCGATTCGAAAGCATTCTGGTAGACGATGCATGTCAACCTCACGTGAAGGTGATGGGAAAGTAAAATATTTACAACATTTGAGAAGAGTATGCAAGTAATCAAATGCTAGTGTTGGGTGTTTAACTAGAAGCAGTTCAGAAAACTAACTCCTTTGATTCTAAATGCATGACTAGATATATTGACAGCTTTTTAAAAACTGAGCAAGAATGTTACTTGAGAAGTAGAAAGACAAAAATGATATTTAACTGAACTGAGAGACTATACTCTGCACAGTTACTTGGAGTTACTTGGAGATATTTGGGCCTTCACCCCCCGGCCACACTGGGGTGCCGCCGCTTTGTGTGCATAGTGTGCCTTTGCATATCCGCGAGCTGTTGAATGAGACCATTTTCCTC